>JBAMJV010006274.1:0-31471 GCA_037951105.1 Echinarachnius parma | reverse complement strand
GGATAATCATGAAAATTGATTTTGTTTTTCTTTTTTTTATCCTTTTCTTTGTTTTTCTTTGTATTATTTTCTATATATTGTATTGTTTTATGTAAATGAGAATACAATAAGTATTTTCACCATGCCAAAGTGGAATACTAACATTACTTGTGAAAAGATGGGTGTAAAACTGCAACATAAAAAGTGCATGTAAAATCTGTGTGTTATATTATGTACATGGAAGAATTAGAAAAAATTCGAATTTTCTGTGACATGCGATCGCAAAATGTTACGTAACACATGGATCGTTGACCCGGTGTGCGCAAATTTGGTATCAAAAGTTGCGCAAGACTCTAAGGAAAAAAGTCCTGAAGTGGCATCGTAAAATATTTAAGCGTTGCGAAGTAATCGCGAAAAACGCGGAGGGGGGGGGGCTAAATCAGCCCCCCCCCCCAGTCATTTTAGGGTTAAAGGCATATATGCGTGGGTTATTAGACGCGTGGATCCATCTTGCGCACTTTTACGCACGGTACGTAATCCCCATTGGCTCAGTTATAAGTAGCGATCGCAAACTGTCCCCACTTCCGAATACCCGAGTAGAAAATGCATAAAAAATAGTCGCGTTCGGAATGTTTGTACTAGTCGAATGGAGATCCATCAGAGATGTTTACGAGCGAAAATATCACGTAACACGCTTAACCGCAAATACTTCAAAGCGCCGCTGTTTGATGTCTTAGGTGACAGCGTGAGAAATTCTTGCTGCATGCAATTTCATAAGAAGGCCCGTGTTCAGATATTTCGAAGCACCGCTCTTCGATCGATCCAACACATATCGTGAGTTTACCTCGAGAGATTACGGTGGAGTCGAGTTGGAATTTGCTGACTACCCTTTATAAACCACGCATATATGCCTTTAATATAAATGTAGCAAAGCATACATGAACCACTATAATCATAATCCCCACTGGATTTTGAGGATTTGGCAATGTTTTACAAGATCTCTTAAATGGAATGATGCAATATTTCATTAAAATTGTACATTCTCTTGTTGACAAATTCAATTAGTTATGATACAGGTGGAGATTAACAAATAAAACAATGATTTTACACACAACTTAAATTAAATTGTCAATTAAAAATAGATTACATGATAAATGTATTTTACAAGTTGGAACTTGGAAGAGCCCCGGTCTTGCAAACCGGAGGTCTCCGGTTCGATTCCCAGGAAAACATAATTTCTTTGATTATCTTCATTTCTTTTTCTTGATCATACTGCTACTTTTTACATAGTATTAGCTTTCGTTTCTGTCAAAGAGACACACTTACTTTACCCGTCGCAGACTACATGAAGGGTATACCATGTATGTATTCTTGGCCCCTGCAGTCCTTCTTCCGTGTCCGTCATAATTATACTAATCAAACGTTTGGCCAAATTGGGCACAGTTCACAGCCTTCTCTTTTTGCTGCCATAAGGTCTTGGATGCTCATATAAGGTTATCTCATTGTAGCAAGTACACATATTCAAGAAATCTCTTTGCCATTCATATCATTTTAGGTCATCGTGGCCCTCAGTGTTGGCATTATCTTGTTCGTGATCTGGAAACGGAGGCGCGGGAATCAAAACTCGGACCAGGAATCTCCAGAAGATCGTGACCAGCTTGACGAAAGCAAAATTGATGAGAATGCCCTGGAAACATCAAAGTTGACGAATGAATCCGATTTAGTTGTGAACCAAAACGACACAGGGTGATATCTAAACGAGCACCCTTTTAAACATTTAGTTCACTGTATTTGTGAAAGAACAGAGTGACAAATTTATCAAGGAACATTGTTCGAAACGGAGTTGAGTGCTCTTGTGAAGAAGACAAGTCTAAAGACGTGATCAGGGACTACAAGAAGTGAACCTATTTGGGTCAATGGTCTTAAAGGAGGGGGGTAATCCCGGCTTTGATTCAGGTTTATAGCTTTAAATATGTACCACACTCTTTTTTTTCAAAGAAATCCTTAAGTTGGGAAAAAAAGGTAAGTTTCATGCAACTTTTTTGTTTTATTATGCATCAGCGTTCCATGCTCCTAAAAAAAGTAATTTATAGCGGAGCAGGAATGTGCGCACGTGTCACCCGATTCATGACATCACATGCAGACCGCAACGCGGAGGAATTTGCATTGTTTACATGCAGAGCCTATGACTTACTAGTAACACAAACTCGTTTTTGCTTGTAAATTGAGGTTTTACTGAAAATGCTTAAGAATTGCTAAGAAATGAATTGTAGCAGGATGCAGCTACACATCTGAGTGTATATCGTCCATGATATAAACCTGAACAAATGTTTGCAAATATTTAAACAAATGGAAATAATATCTCTGTGTCAACGTGAGTATTGCACTCAGCGTGTACGTCTATGACCGAGCTAAACTGCGATTGCCTGCAGGTGACGTCACAAAGATGACGTCATTTTTTGTTCGCCCGGGACTCGGTTTTTTTACGGGGGTTCCGAAAGTGAATTTACAAGTTGATTTTTTTATTTTACCGGGTTTTCCCACGAGGAAAATATGTTTGTATTAGTAATCTTCATGAAAATCTACCTTAGATACAGTAAAACCCAATTTTGAGGCAGTTTTCTTGTCACCATAACTTTAAAGGGATAGTTGAGTTTTGGTAAAGAGAGTACATTTTTGGTCAAACTGAATTTTAGTAACCAAAACGTGCACCATTTACATTACAAAATAATAGTTATAACTCCACCATGCTCGAAAGGATTAAGAAATTACAAATGACTAAGTAAAAAGCCTGTTATCATTCAAAAAGAGCCATTCAAACTCAAGAGGGCACTCTCTAAACACTCATTTTAAACAAAATATTGTGCATGTGATGTTTTGTGGAAATAGTGATTAGATAGAGAGATAATCAACAACTATCTAAAAACCTCTTTTGTACATTTTTAAAAAGAGGAAGCATTTTTTAACGGCTGGTTCAAAATTGTCGAATAATTGTGGGGCCCCACATTTATTACAAATGGTTATGTTTATGGATATTTCAGCCATTTCTGAACCGATTTTTATCAAATAAAGTTTATTCTGTCATTAAAACTGTATGCTCTTTCGAATTTGACAGTTCGAGTTTTTCATTATCTCACACAAAAATGATTTGTTTAACGCCCTCTATACCAAAACTCAACTATCCCTTTAAGACCCATATTTACCATACTTGTAGTCTTTCGTGTAGTCTTTGCTACAAAGACACCCATTCTGAAACGGTGATATAGTTATTGTCGGTGGTATATAAATAAATTAAATTGCACGAGAGAGAGGGAGACGAACTCAGGGACCACAGACGAAGTTTCTATATGTAGCGAAGCCTGGAGCTCTCTTAAATGACGATTTAAAGGGTGGTTTGACTAAGGCAACATAGAACTAAAAGAAGGTGAAGACTTGTATTAAGCAGATTAAGGCTGAGCACGAATTCCACGTCCTAGGGTTGTCCCTCATTGTCGACACAATTATGTTAATAAACGGACACCATGGTGTAAACACCAATGAACACAAACAGCCATCAGAGACTCTGACGGTGGAACAAATATTGCACATAATGTGGGAAATTAGTTGGACGTTTTACTATACACATTTGCAGATAAATATTGTCATGTGCAGGAGCATAGAGTGCTGTCCGAACATGTCGAACCGATCATGTCTACGATTTGTAAGAAACTGTGGCCTTGAAATAAGAACATACAATTTAACCGGCGAAAGGTGATCATCATGATTACTTCTTCAGCTTGGTTAAAACTTGTCAAAGTGAGTTGTCTTTCACTGTGAATAAACATTGAGATCATCTCATGCACATTATTGTAAACGTATTTTTTATACATTTTTGTACCGTTTTTCATAATCAAAATTGAGAATAGGTAATGGATATCAAGTGCATTTTTCTAATATGTTTTTATCATGTTGATGCAATTTAAGAGTATGGGAGTATTATATACCTAGTTGTGTACGTTCCTCTTTTCTTTTAAATTTATCATCTATGAAGCCTCCGCGTTTATGTAACATATATTTTTAGATACAATCAAAAATGAAAACGAGTAGCTAGGGTTAACTTGAGACTATGACTATCATGATAATGCAACCATGAACATGACTGTTCAAATGCAACTATATTATATAAATGTTATCGTATAATTTGTTTTATATCAGGATTAACTGTAAGATTTTGTTTTACTGAATGCAATGATTTTTTAGCATGAAAGTTAATTTGTTTTGATAAATATTCGTATAATGATCAAAAGATTACAATGTTACCTCTTACTTTTGTTTATCTATTAACTTGCTCAAAATTTGATAACATTGTGTCGACGGTTGAAAACTAAAAAGGGCATTAAGTTGATTCATGTTATTCCCAGATGTTTGGGTAGCCCTTTATTGTTGAGAAATGTTCCCAGCGTTAGAACCCCGTTAGAAACGATTAATTTACATGCCCCTAATCGGTAGGCCAATGCAAAATCACTTCTGAATGGACTTTACTATACTAGGTAAAAACTTAAGTGTGAGGGATTAATAATTAGAGTTTGAAAAGAGCGCAATAATAACTACAAATGGCATCGTAGGAGGATATCGTATTAAAAGTTGGAAGAGATGAAGGTAAAGAAGAAAATGCAACAAATGCAAACAGATGGAGGAGATGAATAATTAGTATGATAAGAAGAAGAACATGCTGCAAAAAGAGAGAAGGAGGAGAAGAAGAATGAGAAGGAGGGGGAGAAGGGAGGAAAACGAATAAGAAGTAATACAAGAAAAAGAAGATAATACAAAGAAGAAGCAGCAGAAGAAGAAGAAGGAAGGAGAAGAAGAAGAAGAAGGAAAAGGAGGAGGAGGAGAAGGAAAAGGAAAAGGAGGAGGAAAAGGAAAGGAAAAGGAGAAGGAAGAGGAAGAGGAGGACAAGGAGAAGGAAAAGGAGAAGGAAAATGAGAAGGAGAAGGAGACGAAGCAGAAGGAGATGGAAACACAAGAAAATGAAGTAATACAACAAGAAGAAAAGGGAGAAGAAGAAGTAATAAAAGAAGAAAAAGAGGGAGGAGAATACAAAGAAGAAGAAGAAAAAAAAATGAGGAGACGAAGAAGAAGAAAGGAGGGAGATATATGAAGCATAGAAGTAAATTAAAGGGGAATGAACCCTTATCCTTTTGACTTACTGGATGTGATGAGAGCATAACTACTATCATTGCTAGTCACTTATTTCCTCATGAATATCCCCGATTACAAAAATTATCAATATTTTATGGACCACTGTCGTCTGCTTTCAATGCCCATAGGAGGCGGCCATTTCTTCAACTACTCGCGGTGATATGACGTGGCAGGCGGAGAACACAATAGCATTATCGTAACCCGCTATTGTGTTCTCCGCCTGACACGTCATTTCACCGCGAGAAGTTGAAGAAATGGCCGCCTCCTGTTGGCATTGAAAGCAGACGACAGTGGGCCATAAAATATTGATTATTTTCATTATTGGGAATATTCATGAGGAAATAAGTGACTAGAAAGGACAAGAGTTATGCTCTCATCACATACAGTAAGTCAAAAGGCTAGGAGTTCCTTCCCCTTTAAAGGGACTTAGTAACATTGTCCAAATCCTCAAAATAAAATTGTAATTCTAGCGGTTCCTTTATACCTTGTTGTATTCGTATTAACAATAAAATCATGGGACAGCTTTCGGTTTTTCAAATTTCCCTTTCATTACAAAGATATGTATGATTGAAGTATTTAGATAAGAAAATCTCCGGGCGAGATTTTCATCCCTGTACAAAGTGAATGCAGTGAGTTGGTGAATATCACCCAATATCACTTTGCATTTTCGCTCATTACTTGGCCATACATTGTCCATTTGACCTGAAATTTTCACACAATACCCTGAGGACATATGAGATAACAACAGTATACATTGCATCAACCATTCATCAGTTTTTGCACATCTCAACAAAGTTACTAGATCCCTTTAACAGATAATGATTTTAAAATAGGACAGAAGAATAATCATGAGAACAGTATTAATGAGAGGAAGATAGTGAAATGCCATGCAGTAGTATGATCATGCCAGTATTTAAACAGATTTTAGGAAAGTGTTAGATGATTTTAAGAATTGTAGTATAATGTATATTAATAATACTCGGTAAAACTTCAATAACTGCCAGCAATATAATTTTTTCCTGATTTTACAATCAATATATTGATGATGAAGTATATGCCTTGTTTTGTATAAAATAAAAATAATATGATAAAAAGTACGGGTTCGATATTGCCTTGGGTGCAGTATGTTTTGTAGTAGGGCAATTCCACGCCAAATGAGCCAAAAGTAGAAAAATCAAATGAGGATTATTTCTGATCTTGTTTATTTTTTCTGGATTATTTTTTCATAAATCATGATCACATAATGATATCTTTCAGTTTACATGATTAAACAAAATATTGGGCGTCTCCTGATAGGAAAAACAGACACCATACATGAACCCATACACATGGGACTACACAGTGCCTATTTCTAGATTTTCTTCATTTTTTGCATTCCTAATTTCTATTATTTTTCTGTTTTAAGGTACCAAATTGGATGATTGGATATCACAATATGTGTTCACATTAAAATTTCATTTTTTTGAGAGCCCTAAAGTATATTTTGAATGAATCAAAAACTCTGTCCTTCCGTTACTGTCCTTCCGTTACCGAACAGTGAAGCAATTAACTTCTTGTAATTAGTATACCAATAGACATATTTTTTTCAAATAAATGTTTTAATACTCTTTGAACATTGGGGAATGGACTATGAGCCAATATAACATGATAGCATTTGAAACTTCACAGAGATTGGATCATAACTATAGAACTTGAAAATCCATGTCCATTTTGCCGTCCTTCCGTTACCGGCCTCATTAGTGTCCATATCTAATAAACGTAATGTAAAAAAAATAAATAAAAAATAGGAAATCAAAGGTGTCCCACCAAGAGTCTCAGAAATGTTATCAATGATGAATCATAAGCAGGATCCTGGAATTATTTGATTAAATTTCAAAAATTGCGTCTGAATGTCCTTCCGTTACCGTGGAATTGCCCAGTATATATATGTCACCGACGAAACACGTACGTTTACTCGGTATTTGAAGGGGAATTTACACTTTAAATAAACTAAATAATGGAAGGACAAATTAACTAAACTAAATGCTAGGTAACAAAGATTGAGTGGGAAAGAACGAGACTAATTGGAGTTGTTATTATAATATAATTGAAAGTTTAATTAAAATATACGACAACGCAACAACACAACACTGTCTTCGCAGAAGCAGGTCAATCTATGATACGATCACAGCAACTACGATGCGGTGTTCGAGTTTGTAATTCATGGCTGGCGACGAATCCATAAATGTGATGGATAAGTTGATGATAGTTGACGATTCAGTTTATTTGATGAGTCTGTTCGAAATTACGCCCAATTCTTTTTACAGCAAATATCAGAATGATTATAAAAGAACAAATTTGTTATTAATAAGCGCAAATATTATTTTACTGCGTAAACGCTTAATCACGGCGCATATCCAGGGGGGTGTCCCAGGGGGGTCATACTGCGCGCTAATCTTGGAAACTTTTATGGACTGGCTAACATGGAATTCTGGGATACGTTTAGTCTAGGATCGAGACCCTCAATCGCATGCTGAACATAGCGCGACCAACGAGAGAGGTCTGCGTAACATCAGTGATCGCTGCTCACGAGGCCTCGGCTGGCAGCCATCACTGCTGTTGTGCTGATCTCTCTCGTTGGCGGCTATCTATTATGGGTGGTGGGATTATGTTTAGCATGCGATCGAGGGTCTTAGATCATAGACTACAAAATACCCATCATTCCATGTTAGCCAGTCCATGAAGTTTCCCTAACCGGCCATATCATTTGGGAGGAGCCAAAATGATAGATATATACTCACATGTTCATTCATTGAAAATATCATGGATGAGAAGATACTTTTTTGGTAATATAGATTCTTTTATTGATAATTTAATGCATACATTTATGCCCAAAAATTGTCAATTGAACCCTACTTTTGGTGATGTTCACTTTTTAAGATTGTCAATAGGTGCAACTAACCCGTTTTGGGAAAATGTTTTTTTGGCTTATAGTATTTTACAGTCTAAAAGTTTTCGCGATATATCTTGTCAGCCTCTATGGTTTAATAGTCATATTCAGGTGAATAACGTGTGTGTATTTTACAGGTCTTGGTACGAAAAGGGTATAATATGTATTAACGATTTGTTAGATGAAGATAGAACTTTTTTGTCACTCAATGAATTTAAATTGAAATATCAAATTACAGTTAATTTTTTGCAATACTTTGGCCTATGTGAAGCTATTAAATCTGGTTTCAATAACCGTTGTGGTATTTTTGTGAAAATGGAACAGCCTTTAAGATTAGATTTAATTTCCCTTATTTGTCAATTTCGAAAAGGATGCTCGCATATATATGCTTTATTATTACAACAAAAAAGGGAAGAATGTAAAAGCTATACAAAATGGAAAAGGTTTTTAACATTGATGAATCCATATGGCAGAAGTATTGTGCTCTTGCATTTAATTGTTCTATTGATGTTAATTTACGTTGGTTTCAATTTACAATATTACATAGAATTTTGTTTACAAACGACATATTGTTTAAATTGAACATGGTTGAAACTGAATTATGTTCCTTTTGTAATGCTCATACTGAAACAATTACTCATTTATTTTGTGATTGTCAATTTGTTAAAATTATATGGGCAAAATTAGTGTGCTGATAGTACTAGGGTCTGATATTATAGACTAGTATGTATCGGACATCGTGGAGGTCTACGATGTCCGTGTACGTGCACTGAGCTTAACCAGAGTGCACTGTATAAGCGGATTACGTGTTCTACTTCTGGCTGACTGTGTGAGCAGCATTGTCGTGTTTATCATGAATAAAGATTCACACCTGAAATGACTTTGTACTCGACCATTATTGATTAGCATACCACAGAACCTTGCATGGTGTTAAGAAGTGGGCCTGCCTTGGACAATGAAGCGATCTGAGGAGGAGAAAGTGAAGTTTGAACCCGAAAAAAAGGTGAAGACGTTTTAGTTTGTTTCGCATGCAATACTCGTAACACGTAGGGTACGGAACCGCTACATACAATCAATACACACGGTGTCTATGACAATACATACATAACATGTCTCGGACTGAGAGTGTGGAATGTTATTGTGCATAGGACATACTAAGTTCAATGAAATTGCTTGTATTGTTATTTTGATTGGGTTTTAAAGTACCGCAACAGTAAAATAAGTTATTAAAGCATTGTTCTGAGAGGGTGAAAGAGTGAAATTGATTATGGCGACTAGTCTTAGCCAACCAGATTCATTGGATTTGAGTGGAAATCTAGCAGAGAATTGGAAGCGTTTCAAGCAGAGGTTTGAGTAACCTAACCAGGCTCTGTGCGTAGCACAGAGCCTGGCATATTGAAGTGTGTGTTAGGTGTATCGCTCGTAACAATTATTAGTAAAAATAGTATATAAGATACTATACAATTTATATCTGGTTTTATACTTACGACGGATGTTATCCATGGACATCAATGGTCCACTGTCTTGATACATGAGGCTCCATTGGGTGTATTTATTCACAAAATTAGGTTTTTATCGTCCAGATTGTGGTAAGAAGCAAAAATTCCAAAATGGTATCCGAATTTGTGTCCACAGTGCGCATGCGTGAGGTCGCAGGTCAAACTTTGGCGTACGAGCCAAGATGTACTCAATGTTAACCTAACCGCCTGGCATATACATCGCTCGAAATCTTGCAGGAACATGTTTGTAGATGGGCGATGAGGTGTTTTATCCTCTTTAAGCAGATTTTTAAAAAATTTTGTTTACTTGTACTGCACCCTAAAATACCTATGTACGACGGCGCTACACAAAATTGCTATAAAAACAATGATAACCTACCTCAAATTGATTATTTATGTCGATTGTCCTTGTTAGAATCCCGCTGTGCGATGCCGACGGATCGAAAAAAAAAGCCGGATTCTAACAAGGACGATCGACATAAATAATCAATTTGAGGTAAGTTATCATTCTTTTTATAGCAATTTTGTGTAGCGCCGTCGTACATAGGTATTTTAGGGTGCAGTACAAGTAAACAAAATTTAAAAAAAATCTGCTTAAAGAGGATAAAACACCTCATCGCCCATCTACAAACATGTTCCTGCAAGATTTCGAGCGATGTATATGCCAGGCGGTTAGGTTAACATTGAGTACAGTGGCCTGGCTTATATGTATTAGTCAACCGATCGCCACTTACGCGCGGAACCGGAATAAAACCTCGCCTATATATCCCAGCATGCATTGCCGATGACTTTGGAGGCGACAGGACAATTTCGAATATTTGTGCGAAGCCGTTTGGGATTAATCATCAATTTGAGGTAAGTTATTATTCTTTTCATATAATTTCTATGTAGCGCGCAGATAAAACGCACTTTTGTTCTCTAGAAAAGGTTAACCAAATACAAAAAAATTATAATTAAAGGTGATAAAAACACCTCATCGCAAAAACGCTACACCATTTCGATCGTCAGTAATTCACAGCTCTGTGCTACGCACAGAGCTGATCATAGTTAAGGTTTGAGTTGTTCAATGTTGCTAGTGGAATGTCGCAAAAGGATGATAAATGCCAGACTTCTATGTTTCTTCATTTCGTTGGGGATGGCGCCCTAGACATCTACAATACGTTTGTGTTCGCCGAAGAGGGTGATGAGATGAAACTTGAGAAAGTCATAGAGCAGTTTGAGAAATATTGCATGCCAAAACGCAATGTGACGTATGAAAGACATAGATTCTTCACGAGGTCACAGTGTGAAAGTGAAACGATTGATCAGTATGCTACAGAGTTGAGACATCGCGCACAGTCGTGTGAGTTCGAAGATTTGACAAACGGTTTGATTCAGGATAGAATTATCTGCGGAATGCTGGATAATGGGGTCCGTGAACGTCTATTGAGGCAAGATGCGTTAACACTCGATAAGACATTGCAGCTATGTCGTGCTGCTGAAACTACTCGAGCTCAAGCCAATGAGTTGAGTTCCAAGGATAAGGTCTCCGTCGATGCTCTAGGAAGTGAGAAAAGGTTCTCTTCCAGGTCTCAGCAGAGTTTCAGGCAAGGTGAAGTTCGTAGGCCACGTCAGGGTCAGAATTCAAGGCTGAAACAGAACTCAAAGGGTACGTGTGGTAGATGTGGAAATTTCCATGGTCCAAATGGATGTCCGGCTCAAGGTCAAGTTTGCAGGAAATGTGGTAGGAAAAATCACTTCGCAAAGTGTTGTAAAACACCGGTAGACAGAGTTATTAATGAGTTACAGAATCTGGAGGTCGATGATGATTTCAACGTTGATGTCGTAGAGTCAGTGAAATCAAGTGATGACTGGAAGGTCAACTTGATTGTCAATGATAGATCAGTAGAATTCAAGTTGGATACTGGAGCTCAGACAAATCTAGTTCCGGAATCAGTGTATCAGAGTTTGAAACCAATACCAAAGTTGCATCCGGCGCGTGTGAGGTTGACAGGTTACAGCGGCGTAACCATCCCGGTCAAGGGACGTTGTTTTGTACAGGTTCAGTACAAAGGTTCAACTCACACCATGGAATTTTTAGTTACTCCAGGAGAAAGACAACCGTTGCTAGGACTCCAAGCATGTGATGCGTTACAGCTTGTAAAAAGAGTATTGAATGTCAAGACTGAATCGAGACATGTGGTCGACGATTACAAAGACGTGTTTGAAGGGCTAGGATGTGTGCCAGGCAAGCATCACATCACACTAAACAATGATGTCAGACCCGTTCAACACGCATGTAGGAAAGTTCCGTTTCCAGTTCGAGATCAGCTCAAGGGTGAGCTAGATAAAATGGAACGGATGAAGGTCATCACACCCGTGGATGAGCCCACCGATTGGGTGTCATCACTGGTGGTAGTCAAAAAGAAAAACGGCAAGCTCAGAGTGTGCCTAGATCCTAGAGATCTAAACAGAGCCGTCAAAAGGGAGCACTATCAACTGCCATCTAGAGAGGAAATCACTGCACAGTTTGCAGGTGCAAAACACTTCAGCAAACTAGATGCTTCAAGTGGATTCTGGCAGATTGAATTAGATGATGAAAGTTCACAGCTGTGTACTTTCATAACACCATTCGGAAGGTATCGGTTTCTCAGATTACCTTTCGGAATTTGCAGTGCCCCTGAAGTGTTCCACAAGATTGTGCACAACATGTTTGCACATATCCAAGGTGTCAACACAATGATGGATGACATTGTCGTCTGGGGTAGCACCCAGGAGGAACACGACACAAGACTCAAGGAGGTCCTTGACATTGCTAGAAAGGCAAACTTGAAACTGAACAGGGACAAATGTGAGTTCAATGTGGACCAACTGACCTTCATCGGTGACTTGATCAGTGAACAAGGTGTTCAACCTGATCCGAGAAAAGTCACAGCAATCATGAACATGGAAAGACCACAGTCCAAACAAGATGTTCAAAGATTTCTGGGTATGGTCAACTATCAAGGAAAGTTCATACCAGATCTCTCGACTAAGTCAGCGCCACTGAGAAGTCTGCTCGACAAGAAAAATGAGTGGATGTGGCAAGAAGCGCAGGAGAACGCATGGCGTCAACTCAAGGAAGCTCTGACGAAGGAACCGGTGCTGAAGTTCTATGACTGCGCTAGACCAACCAAACTGTCAGCAGATGCGTCGAAGAATGGACTAGGAGCAGTACTACTGCAGCAACATGGCGAGGATTGGTGTCCCATAGCCTACGCATCGAGATCAATGACTGATGCAGAAACCCGCTACGCACAGATAGAAAAAGAAATGCTAGCGATGACGTATGGATGTGAACGATTTCACCAGTACATCCATGGACGACAGGTAGAAGTAGAGACTGATCACAAACCACTCATACCGTTGTTCACGAAACCATTGACTGACTGCCCACTCCGCATTCAACGCCTGCTCATCAGGGTGCAGAGATATGATCTGACAGTATCCTACACACCCGGTAAATACATGTACACAGCAGATGCATTGTCAAGAGCTGTGGATCCAGGGGCTGACATGAATGTGGAGCGCGAAGAAGACATCAAGATATATGTCGATGCAGTCATGATGAACCTGAAAGTGTCATCCAACAGACGAGAACAGTTTGTTGATGAAACAAAGAAAGACAAGACACTACAGCAGCTGTTAGGAGTCATCAAAGATGGCTGGCCTGAATCAAAACAGCAGTGTCCAGTAGCTATCCGAGAGTACTGGCACATCAGAAGTGAGCTATCTGAAGCTCAAGGCTTGATACTCAAAGGCAACAAGATTGTTGTACCAGCATCAATGAGGCGTCAGATGCTGAGTCAGATCCATGAGGGTCACCAGGGCATTGAAAAGTGCAAGAGACGTGCAAGAGTTGTCTTGTATTGGCCCAGAATCAATCAAGACGTTGCGGAAATGGTACAAAATTGCCATTCGTGCCTGATGTACAAGCCAAAACAGCAGACGGAGAGTCTGCAGCCTCATGCAGTGCCGAACAGACCGTGGGAGAAAATCGCGGCTGATCTGTTCATGCTGAACAGGAAGGACTACCTAGTGATAGTGGATTACTATTCACAGTTTGTAGAAGTCCGTCAACTGAAATCGACTAGCAGCAATGCAGTGATTTTGCAGATGAAAGAAGTCTTTTCAAGACAAGGCACTCCATGTGAGCTAGTGACAGACAATGGTCCGCAGTTTGCAAGCCGCGAATTTCAGAGCTTTGCAACAGAGTGGGACTTCCGTCACACCACGTCAAGTCCATACTACCCCCAATCAAATGGACTTGCAGAGAATGCAGTGAAGATTGTGAAAAATCTCATTCGCAAGAGCCAACAAAGTGGACAGGATGTCTACAGAGCGCTACAGATCTACAGGAGCACACCACTTGAGTGCGGCAAGTCGCCGGCGGAACTCCTGTATAGCAGACGATTGAGATCGAACTTGCCCATGATGGACAATCTCCTTGATCCCCAGCACGTCGATCCTCAAACGGTGAGGGAAAGGAAGGAAGGGCAGAAAGCAAAACAAAAGAGACACTATGACCAACACGCTCGAGACCTACCAGAGTTCAGCGTAGGAGATCATGTCAGACTTCAAGACATGCAGAACAATCGTTGGTCACAACACGGGGTCATCAGGACCAGGCTGCCAAATCGTTCATATTTGGTACAGCTCGACAACGGCGAGATTCGACGACGAAATCGACGTCATATTCGACCGGCGCCACAACGCAGAGATGAGGGAATCCTCGCAGCGCAGACGGACAGCGAATCCGAGGACATCGCAGTCAACGATGACGACAACCACGCACGACGAGGTGATCGACCACCGTCGCCAGGACCACCAGCGTCATCATACAGGACCACCAGGAGTGGACGACTCTCCAAGCCACCGGAGCGCTTGGATCTTTAGGATAAATAGAATGTAGTGAAAATAAACAATAAAAAGACTTGCATGATCCATGTTTGGGACTTTAAAAGAAACATGGACAAGAGTTTAAAAGGACTATTGAAATAAGACTTTTGAAATTAAATCTTGAAAAGATTGTTAAATATTGAAAGTGAAAGTTACATTTTATTATGACAAAAAGCATTCAGTTTAAATGTCATATTTGTAATTGTTATGTTTAACAATGTTGTTTTGTTCTCTCCACAGATGTCTGGATGAAGACCATCAGATGGACTGATTATAGAATTCACAAGAGTCAAATATATGTCATCATGATGAAGTATTTGTAAATGTTTAAAAAACATGCATTGAATGAATAGTTCTTTAAAATATAAGTAAATTGAAACATAAAGAAACTCACACAATTATAAAGATGCTGGATTGTTTAATATGCTTTAATTGGTAAAAGTTGAAAGGCGATAAAGAAACAAAATGTTAAGTGAAATGCATGAATTATAATTGTGTAAAAAGAAAGGAAACCTTCTTTAAATAAAGGGAGGTGTGCTGATAGTACTAGGGTCTGATATTATAGACTAGTATGTATCGGACATCGTGGATGTCTACGATGTCCGTGTACGTGCACTCAGCATAACCAGAGTGCACTGTATAAGCAGATTACGTGTTCTACATATGGCTGACTGTGTGAGCAGCATTGTCGTGTTTATCATGAATAAAGATTCACACCTGAAATGACTTTGTACTCGACCATTATTGATTAGCATACCACAGAACCTTACAGCGAACATATCATTTCGCCCCCCCAATAATTCCGAAAACGAGGAATAAAAAAATCGAGTGATATAATGCCAAAGAGGGGAAAGACACATTTATCAATAATTAATCTTCAAAATAGCCGTTTTTTAGTTTGAAAAGGACTGTAAATCTCTTTTTTTGCCGCGCGCTTCGCGCGCATACAGTTTCTCATATTGCAAGTTTCATTTGGGTTGCGGGAACTCACCTTTTGAAATGTGTTGGGCAGCGTAATTTCTCAAACGCACACCTCAAACGAAGTTTATTAAACCCTCATCTATAGATAGCACACCGTCACAGAAAATAAAATAATCTCGGTACATATGCGCTGAACACAAATCAAATTGGAATATCATGTCCCCCCACATTTGAAAACGGAGCAGATTGTCCCCCTCCCTTTCGCATTATGTATGTTTGGTTCCATACCTATATACGTCATATTACGTGAAATTTCTGTCTCGGGTGTGCACCAAATCGCACAATTTCAAGCCCCAAAATACAAAAGCTCCCTAATGTGGGAGGGGGACACCCCCTCCCACACCCTCCCTCGCTCGGTCGCTTCGCTTCCTCGCAATGTCTCCCCTACACTTTTGAGAAATTGTTGACGCCCTTGCTTAGTTTCATGGGAGCCCAATGCCCTAGACTATATCGATGGCTCTATAGTATACATGATCACGTGGATCCATCTCACGCAAGGCTCAGTCTTTTCCTCGCTATGCCCTTTAAAAATACGTTATGAGTAGGTTCACTATTTTATACAATTTTAACACCCATGCTAGGATCAAATGTCTGAATTCTAAAAGCTTCCGGGGGCTCCGCCCCCTGGACCCCCATTATTGGCCCCAAATGTGGGTGCCCCCCAAAGTCAGGTTTTCGAGCCATCAAGACACTTTCAATGAGCGCATAATAAAACTTCCGGGCATGCCAATGTGGGGCTTTTAGCTCTCTCAGTGGTCACTCTGGAATTTTTTTTCAAATTTCGCCCCCCCAATCTCAAAAACGGATCGACACCCCTGGTAATTATCATTGACAGTATTTGACACAAGGCTGTATAGATAACAAAGAGTGGGGAGTGAATTCATCATGTTTATGGTGCCCCTTTGAAAATCAGCTTCTGCTAAACGGGCAACTCCGTGCACCCATTTGAAGAATTAAATGTAAACGAAAGAAAAACCATTTGAATTAAAACATAAAGGAAACTGACTAGAAATATTTTAAATGATTAACCAGAACGTCAATGACGTAGCGCTCATCCGCCATCTCGCAACATCAAATATCGCAAATTTCATGTGGTACACTTTTCAACTGGTCAAAAAATAACAATATGATGCCCTGGAAGGGACATAAAAATAAAACAAATAAAAATTAGAGTGAAAAAAATATAAATTTGACGCCCCGGAAGGGACATGGGAAGAAAAAAAAATAATAATAAAAAAATAAAAAAATAAAAAAATAACAAATTAAAAAAATAATAATAATAAATAAAACAATTAAAAAATAAAAAAATAAAAAATAAATAAACAAATAAATAATAAGAATTAAAAAAATAAAATAAAATAAAAATAATAAATAAAAAAATTAATAAAAAAATAAATAATAAATTTAAAAAATCAAAATAAATTTTTAAAAAATAGAAAAAAAATTACCATAATTAATTAATGAAGAAAAATTTAAAAATTCTGTGTAGAAGTTTAGTGTACCAAAGTTAGCTCTACCAGATAAAGCAAACCAAATCAATATCGGTCGAAAAATGAAGGAGAAGAAGTATTTGTTGTGATTTCGAATAAATTTGCATAAATTACCATAGATAATGAATTTCATGATTCTGTGTAGAAGTTTTAAATCCCCCTCCTAGCCCTATTAGATAAACCAAACAGAATGAAAATCGGTCAAGAAATGAGGGAGAAGAAGCAATTTTTGTTATTTTTGGAATAAATTTGCATAAATTACCATAATTAATTAATGGAGAAAAATTTCAAAATTCTGTGTAGAAGTTTAGTGTACCAAAGTTAGCTCTACCAGATAAAGCAAACCAAATCAAAATCGGTCGAGAAATGAAGGAGAAGAAGCATTTTTGTGATTTCGAATAAATTTGCATAAATTACCATAGATAATGAATTTCACGATTCTGTGTAGAAGTTTTAAATCCCCCTCCTAGCCCTATCATATGAAACAATCAGAATCAAAATCGGTTGAAAAATAACGAAGAAGAAGCATTTTGAAAACTGTGGACGGAAGGACGGACGGACGGACGGACGGACGGAAGGACGGACGGACGGAAGGACGGACGGACGGACGGACGACGGACGCCACGCCATGG
Organism: Echinarachnius parma; assembly: GCA_037951105.1. Classification (NCBI taxonomy): domain Eukaryota; kingdom Metazoa; phylum Echinodermata; class Echinoidea; order Clypeasteroida; family Echinarachniidae; genus Echinarachnius; species Echinarachnius parma. Next base: position 13,863 of record JBAMJV010006274.1, on the reverse strand, counting down.
CATAAGCTCATCGGGCCCTTCGGGCCGGATGAGCTAAAAACGAGCAGGTCTTTATTGTGGCTCGATGGTCGAGCTCCGGTCTAGCAATCCGGAGGTCTCGGGTTCGATTCCCGGCGAAGCCTGAAATTAAAAAAAATCGTTGAAGTATATACATTACATTCTCACATACTTAATTCTATGTATTTGATAATATCTATATTAATTTTGTTTTAATATCATTATGTTGTGCCTCATTAAAAACCAAAGTGCATGTTACCGTCAAAGAACTAAACTATGTGTATTTTTGTTGTTCATAATACAGTAATAGAATATATATAAATTATGATAGTATATATTCGCTTCTGAAATCGCGTACTGTAAAATTAAACAGTCTGTACTGTTTATAGTACATGTAGATTCAATGAAGTAATTTATTAGTGGTAATTAATTAAAATCCATGTATTTGTGGAACATTGGATCCTTATTTTTTTTTTTTTTATATTCTGAAAAGGTGTATACATTGTGCGTTATACTTTTGCCTTGTGGTTGTATGTTTTTATAATTGTTTGATAAATTGATAGCATAAACTTGACTCTATTAATCAGTTCTTTTATACTGGGATATGCCGTCATAATTATTGTTATCATCATGATCGCCTGTACACATATTTTCTGCACGAACAGAGTTTCACGATCCCTTTCACGAGTTCCTGAATAAAACTAGTATATATACGTGTAATGGAGACAGGGTCAAATGACTATATGGGGGTCCAGGGGGCGCAGCCCCCGAAATCTTTTGGTTTTTGCTCTACATAACTTGATGTCCAGATTCAAATAGGAAATATAGTTAGCTATTAAATAGTAAGCTGAATTTAAGTGGGCATGCACAGCGGCGAGAGTTCCTGAATAAAACTAATATAACTGGGACAGGGTCAAATTACTATGATGGGGGTCCAGGGGCGCAGCCCCCGGGAGCTTTTGGTTTTTGCGTCCATAATCGAATATGAATATAGTTAGCATGTATATAGAAAGCTACATTTGAGTGGGCATATCGAGAGGGGAGCTAGAGTTCCTGAATACAACTCATACGTGTACAGGGGAGCGGGTCAAATTTCCGGGGGGGGGGGGGGGGGGCACTCATAATGTAAGACGGGTATGTGCTGCTTAAAAGAACCACGTTTTCTCATCCGATTGCCGCTCTAAAGATACCCGATTTTCAAAAATTGCCGCTCCATAGACCCCCAGAATGACTTTGTTAGGTAGCTGAGTAGCGCCAAGTCCATTATTCTTCTTCTAGTCAGCTCCTTGGACCACCATTTGAGCCCTTTTGAGGATTTCTGTAGGTATGCTCCTTATAGACCACTTAACCTCCGTTTTACATGTTTTAGGGATATTGTAGCTCCAAAGACCCTATATTTTTTGCTTGTAGTCAGCTCTTAAGACCCCCATTTCAGAGTTCCGTGCGGCACACCCCCGTCAACAAATAATTTGAGTGCCCCCCCCCCCCCCCCCCGGGGTCAAAATACTATAATGGGGATCTAGGGGGCATAGCCCCCCAAAGATTTGGGATTTCGGCTGATTAGCACTCTCAAGATGTGTTTTAAATTGTATCACATAATAAATGATTGGGGGCAATGTCCTTTTATTTGAATCCCAATATTGGGGGGGGGGGGGGGGATAATAATACAGGCCATCCCCCACCTCAAATATTGGGGATATATCCCCCACCCCCCCCCCCCCCGCTCCCCTCCCCCTTGATCGACGCCCATGGTGCCCCCATGGAAGTGGCGTAGCTAGGATTTTTTCAGCGGGGGGGGGGGCCTTACATTTTCGTGGGGGGCACAATATATAATTTTACTGTTCAACTGTTGGAGGTAGCTGAAATGTTTTAACCATTATGGGAAAGTCCCATCCTTTTATTATTATGTTCAATCACCATCTCAGGGTTGCCAACTTTGAGCCAGAGGTGAGAGTGAGACATTGCGATGGAGCGAAGCGACTGAGCGGGGGGAGGGTGTGGGAGAAGGGTGTCCCCCCTCCCATGGTAGGGAGCTTTTGCATTTTTGGATCTTGGTGCATACCTAGATAGGAAATTCGGGCTTAAGATTTACTGTATCTGGGAAAGCGTGTTCTGATTTGATCGACCAGAAAGTTTTAATATATTTTTCACGAAGAAAATAATTGACACACTAATAATATGTATCCCAACACACACAAATATAATTGTTCCAACATAAAACATATGCCACATTATGTATGATCCAATAACATAGCCTACAGCCAGTCCCGAGGGAGCGAAGCGACCAGGGGCGGGGGCAGAGCCAGAGGGGGAGGGTTTGGGAGGGGTATCCCCCTCCCACGGGGAAGATTTGGCAATACTTGAAATGGTGCAATTTGGTGCACGTCATGTCATACCTGTGAAGGAAATTTAGAATCCGAGTTAACATGTCATGATCCGCAAAAACAAAGAATAAAATGGCTATGCTCTCATCAGATGTTTACAGTTCAAACATAATAATATTTACACAAACATGACACAAATCTGCCCCTAATACCAACTAGTCAAGACATCTACCCCAGACATACCGACGAAACAACAGAACGAACAGCAGATCGGTTATCATATAGCCTATGCACGCGCACACGTTGATAAACGTAGTACTAGTATACTAGGGAGTTTTCGCTTATGTGAACGAGAACGAGTTTCCCGTCCTAGAACGACCGTTTCAGGGTGGCCCAGAAATAACGGAACGGGGTATTTGCCATTGTGATAATATGTTCACTGGATAGATAATCTTTTTAAAAGAAATTCGTTATTCCGAACACCCAAACAAAAACATTACTGTTGATGATATCAAAGTTCTTTTTAAAAGATTATCTATCCAGTGAACCTAGTCTGTATATTTCTTTATAATGGAAAGTACCCCGTTCCGTTATTTCTGGGCCACCCTGTATAAGCAAATAATATGCGTATGACGTAATACTCCACGTTGGCACTGTTTAACAATAGTAACTAGGTCCGGTAAGCTCCGGCATACTTATCTTGCCGAACCTAGTTACTATTGTTAAGTTTGCCAACGGGGAGTCTATACGTCATACGAATATTATTTGCATACATCACAGAAGCGGTCTATTGGATGTAGTCAACCCGTGCTGTTCACTACCTGTTCGCTGCCTTTGAACCATTTTCGTTTTTAGTTAACGCGCGTTCACAATGACGTCGTTCCCTTCTACACACAATCATGACAAACACTCACACACACCTTACACTTTCAAACATACACATGCGCAAACACACGACCCGACTGAATTATTCAAACTCCAACACAGACACACACACATACACGCATTCAATCACACAAAACACACACACACTTACACACACGTATACTCACACGCACAAACATCCACTCCCGCACGCACGCACGCACTCGCACTCAAACAAACAATGCACACAAACACCCCACACATGCGCTCACACAAACACAAACCCTTACACACGCGTATACACACAAACACAACATTAATCAAACTCCCACACATACGCATACAGATACACAACACACACCCACACAAACACATGAATGCACACTCACAAATGCACACAAACACCCACAAACGCACATCCACATAAACACACGCACGCACACTCATCCACGCGAGCACTCAAACAAACACAAACACACGCACACACTCAAACACATACGCAGATACACACACGCACGCATGCACTCGCATTCCAACAAACACAAACAAACACATATACACTCACAAACACTCACACACGCACAAATGCGCACACACGTACACAAAGCCACACACGCATACACCAGTTACATAATCCACCACACATACACATACACACGTATAAAACACACACACACACACACACATATACATGTTGATACTTCTCTGATTACGTAATTCTGAAGACGGTGCACTGGATTTTCCGACGAACCTGAAATCGGGCATGAACTAGTGCTCAGATTGGCCAGACGACGAGAGAGAACGTAAGTGACGTAATTTCTCGCCTAAATGACGTCATTTCTCCTAGTAGGGGCCACAAATATGGGTGTTCACTGCAGTTTGGGGTACAATTGTTTTACTTGGCATACAAACTCCTTGGATCAAAAGAAGAAAATTTATCCAAAGAGACACTCTGTATATCAATTATGGAAATTAGGCCTAATTTGCATAGATACAGAGTGTCTCTTTTGACGAATTTTCTTTTTTTGATCCAAGGAGTATGTATGCCAAGTAAAACAATCGTACCCCAAAATGCAGTCATGGACCCCTTAACCACCCCACTACTCGTCGTCTTCAGGTTTGCGAAAATACCGTAATAATTAACGGTTAACGGACGTTTGTAAAGTGTGCAAACTATTGCGGGATCGGTATCTAATCTAGATCACGATGGCGCATCTTCGAACCACCAGAGATGTGGTTCGAACCCTCTTTCCTTGTATTTACTGTTCTAACGGCATTGTTTTTAATTTTATTTTTTTTTATTTTTTTTTTATCAAGCATGAATTTTCAGTGGGGGGCACAGAAAATGTGTGGGGGGCACGTGCCCCCCCCCCCACCCCCGTAGCTACGCCCCTGCCCCATGGTGCCGTCTGCACGAATACCCAGGGGGCAAAGGGGGTTTAGCAGCTTTTGCCTGTTGTAAAAGGTTGGTCACCAGAAATGGCTTCTAGGACCCTCTAGGATCACAACCTAGTTGGACAACCTCGCGAACTAGCTACTGGAAGTCCACAGGATGAGTTTCAAGAAAATCACACCTATAGTACACTAAATAGTGTGTTTTAGCCTTAGGGGTCATGAATACCCAGTCACACATCTTGCACAATTACACCACAATTCACTGCTAATTCCAGATTGTTGTTTCATGGAGGACTTTCCTAAAGTCCTGCGCATCGTTTGATACCAAATTTTAGCATATTGCATCTTTGGTTACTGCGTCACACGTTGTTACAACGTGATACATCACATACGGACGTGAAATTCGTATACAGTAACAGCGCGTATGTATAAAAGACAACTAAATTCTTAAAAATGAAAAATAGGCTATATTTCGATCTTTAAACATGTAATTCGCATTTTAGTTATCTATTAAGAGCATTATATAATGAAACTAAGCATGTACATTAATAAACAATAAAACACATAAGCATTAAAAACAATGAAATACATAAGAATATGAGTTTAGATGTGGTTAAATTACTATAATCAAATGATACAAAATATATCCACAAAATTACATAATGCTTATCCCGTGAATGAGATACCCGGGAGGAGGGAAGGGGGTGTTCAAAAGACCAGCCTTTCATCAATGGACTCCAAACATAATTATAATCGAGGTCTACCCACCCAGTTTGGTGTGTCTGTAGTGTGTCTGTAGGCTTACATGACACGTTTGAGGGCAATTTTAATTCTAGGTCTAAAGGAGATATATCGTGAAAGTTGGTTCATGTTAAAGATTGGCCCACATAAATGTCTCATATGACCGTTCTAGAAACACAACCTATAGTTGGACTAGCTGCTGGAAGTCCACATGAAGCGAAACTTGAAAAGCATCTACAAAAACCCCACTAAAGACAGCCATCTCTACAAACAGAGTTGAAAAGTATGCTCCCACTATGCTGCATCTCCATTCATCCATGCCACACCGTACATCTGGTCAGAATCGTGTCATCAGGGATAACGAGACATGCAATTTTGCTTATGTGTTATGCACTATATAGAAATATTTAATTATTATTATTAAAGAGGTTGTAATCAAAGTCAATGACAACCGAACTGTAAAAGGACAGTGGTTATTAATGCAATGTGCGCCATATGTCACTGGCCATCTCATAAAGGTAAATCATTTGAAGCAAATGGCGCAAATCTATTGCTGGGAGAATTTCCTTTCGGCGGTACTGATATCATACACGTGTGTTGAACATACAGTTAGGCCAGTCTGAAGTCTGCTGAACAGGAACAGAGGTGTGCCCTATACAAAATGAGCCAAAGTCTATGAAGTCAGTGGGAAACGTGCAGCTCCTGATCCACATGCGTTTTTCACTATATCAAGCTACCAAAACAGACCTTTTGAGCTTACCCTGTGAAAGGTGGTGAGATTATGGACAGCTTGAACAAGTCCTTAGCTTGGTCAAAGCCATCTGCACATTGGTGGTGGATAGAAAGTAAAGAGATTGGTGGTGGATAGAAAGTAAAGAGTGGGGTCTGCTATGGAGGTTCCTGTCGTCTTGGATCTACACAACATGCATGAAGAGGCTGTTACAAGGGTCTTACTGTATACATTCTACAACAGAGCAAGAGTCGACAGAGTAGTTATTCATGCCAATGACACTGATGTCACAAGCACGTCTCACTGATCTCTCAGAGCTGTGGGTGAGGACAGCCCAGAATCGGCACATATCGACACTGCTGGTAAAAAAAACCTGTCAATGCTTTAACAGATGACATTATCACTTGAACACAAGAACTTGCAATGGATGTGTACATCACCAAAGCAGACCAGTTTAAGGATTCCGAACTGGGAAGTTTTTGAACAACGAGTCAGCTCTCAATTGATGCTACTGCCTCCTAGTGAGGACGCTTTTCTCCTTTGTCTCAAACGAGCTTCTCACGCCATCATTGATAAGAATGCGCACATTCCCAAGCCAAACATTCCATCATGTATAGAGTTTGGATAGTCCCTCAGGGCAATTCCACGCCAAAGTGGACATTTGACCAAAAATTTTACAAGCATTTTTATGATACAAATTTGGTATCAAATCAAAGCTTAAATTCTATATTTTTGGAATTCAATGAGAAAATTTTAGTTCTACATAATTTTAGTTGTTTTTTTATAATAACTTTATAACCATAATTGAACCCCACAAATTTGACATTTTGGTGAAAAAGTGTTTTGATCCTGTGTTTGTTTAATATTTCCCCAGTTAAGCCTAAAAACCATTATTCTGACTCCTGAGATATGACCATTTCGTAAAATAGTAAATTTGTATGATTTATTTGATTTGTTATGCTTCAATGACTTCTTATTTTCAGCCTATGAAAATGTCCTTTCCGTTACCGAAAAATCAATATTTTTAATTTTGTGGCTCACATAAAAAGAGAGCAGACCGATCTTCAGTGCAAAGCAAGTTCAAGTAGGCCTTCCCATTGCTAACAATTGTATTACTCATTGTTTCTTCGTTAATTAATAAATAACAAAAGAAAATGTCCTTCCGTTACCATACACATGGTAACAGATGGACAAGGTACCTCATATTACATATTATGACAAAATTTATGTTAAAAAATTGGTCTCTCATATATGAAAACCCAAAATAATGAGACAATACCTGCAATGGCCAGCTATCAGTGGCGTAGCGTGGTCAGACTAGTAATTTTCTGTGTTTCAACCAATCAGATTTGTGCATTTAGAACATTTGATCTGGCTCACAATTGATTTTATCTCTTTCTGCAACAGGGCCCTTGTACCATGATGCCATTTGTCTGGATTTCTATTGTATGGGGATTAGTAGGTCTATTTAACTGTGGTGAGCCAGGGTGTGAATAGGCTCTGATCATGACTTTGAATAGGTCTTTTTGTATACAATACACCCCTATAGAATTCTTGGACATGGGTGTAGGTCTAAAATAATTAAATTTTACATGAAATTTGCAAACTAAAAACAAGGCTGTAGAAAAAGCAAGAAATAATATATCTCCAATTCTTTCATATGTTGTAGAAATTATATCAAGCCAAGATTTAAGCAAAACAAATTCTCAACATTTTTTGATCCACGAGGTAAAACGGAAGGTCAAAATCTAAGGTCAAAGGTTATCGTATCCAAACTCGCTCATGCATGAACACAAATGGCATAAATGGATTGCACATAACATCCCCAGTCCAATGACACGTTTACAAAATAAATTGACCCAACGGTTAATGGACAATGGCCATTTGAAAAATGGTGCCCACGCCCATTTCTTACAAAACTCCCCCATAAGAATCGACCAAAGCGCCAAAACCATTGGGCGGATTGGGCTAAAACTTAAATATTTGCGCTTTTAAAGGTTGAAATATCATACATACCAAATATTAGCAAATTTGAAGGGGGCTGCGATGAAAATTTTCTATTTTTTAAAAGGTGATTTGACATGGAATGACCCTTACTGTGTCATATCATACATTATAGTCCATTATGTCCTTCCGTTACCGAACATTGGTCCGCTTTGTGTGAAATAACTCAAATATCTGCGGACAAATTTTAATCAAAGAACAAGTAAATTCTTCTTAACCCTTCATAGAATGAAATGTGTACCCTTAACATATTTTGTATTATTTAATATCACAGAGTTTTAGTTAAAACTGATTTGATAACAACATCTTGTCCATTTTGGTGTCCTTCCGTTACCGACCTCATTTGTATGCATATTCAATAATGTGCGGAGATAAAAAAATTAAAAAAATTATGGGACCTTAAAACTGTATGTTTTGGAAGTATTGTTATCAAAATAGACTGTTCTAACAACACAAGTATTTAAAAATGTCTTTCTTAAAGTTGACAATTTGTGTCTGAGTGTCCTTCCGTTACCATGGATTGACCATGAATAAGAGCCATTGGAGCATGAAATATAGTAAGAAAAAAATAGAAATGTAAATGCTTGTGATGTCCACATGCTATCTATGATACAAACTCATTTTAGACCACAAACGAGATGTTTCCTTCTCATAAATGGTCTTTAAATTTCAAAATTAATTTTATTGTACAATTCCAATAGACTTTTCAGAGGTCCTTCCGTTACCGTCCTTCCGTTACCGAACACTGGAGTAATTAATTTCTCATAATTAATATACCAATGTAGATATTTTTCTTAAAAGGTGGTGTTATACTCTGTGAACATAAGGAAATTGACTAGTAGCCAACTTAACATGATAAACCTCGTAACTTCACAGAGATTGGGTCATAACTAAACAAATTGAAAATCCATGTCCATTTTGGCGTCCTTCCGTTACCGGCCTCATTAGTGTCCATATCTAATTTACATAATGCGGTCAAAATTTTAGAAATAGTGGAAATCAAAGGTGTCCCAACAAGGATCAAAGACATGCCATTTAGAATAAAAAATCAAAAGCAGGATCCTGGAATTATTTGATTGAAGTTCCAAAATTGTGTCTGAATGTCCTTCCGTTACCGTGGAATTGCCCCTCAGTGATGGAAGTTCTAGTGTCAACTACACAGCAAGCCTGGGCAAGACAGTATCATGTTGATGGGTGCCAGAATAACTGTTTCTATACATGAATAAAGCGGTTCTATACTTTGGAATTGCTTAGAATGTTTCACCTTTGTGAAAGGACCATTGCTGTTCTTTCTGTTATCTGAAGGCAAATTAGAAAAAATTAGTTTGGCACTAAGAGGAAACCAGTCTTCCTACCACTTCACATATTGCCGGGTTCCTTGAACAGAGTAGGTGAAATATATCACTGAACCCATGCTTTTCCATGAAGTCATACATGTCAAGCTGTCTACCAGTAGCAACAATCATAGTCATGCGCAGAACTTCATTGCTCTTGCCTGCATTGCAGCTGTTTTCCTCTTTTCTCCTTGAGATTTGTCTTGTTAGGGTGTAGAAGGTGTTGAGCGTCATAAGTCTTAATTGTCTTCTTCTTCTCACTGGAAAAGGACCCTGTTATAGTGCCTTCAAACACCCCTTTTTCATGTTGGCATGGTTGGTGAGGGGTTTTTTTTACCACTACACATTTGATATGTTCCTGAAGGAATGTGCTATTGCTGTGTACGGTTTGGTTTCCAGTGCTGCCATGACCTCAACTACAGTTCTTTATCCACGATGACACGAAATAAATCATGATGTGTGCTGGATAAACTGAGGAATGAAAGTGCAGCATATATTTCAACTCTGCAGAAATGAGTGATTTGGTGTAGTGAGTGGTTTGGTGTAGACGTGTTTTTTTTTCAGTTTACGCTTGACGTGGACTTTCAGCAGATAGTCAACAAGGTTTTGCACAGTTTGTGTTCCTATCTAGAAGGTCCTATACGCCACGTCTAGGGTCAATCCTTAACAACAGTACCCCCTTCCAAGCTTCATAATGTACCTACTTTAGATCTAGTAAGAGACTCTGCTTTAAACTTGACATGTAAGCCTTCACTTACACTTACACTTCGTCCATTCAGGGTGATTATAGGCCTTGCTTATAATTATTTTTGGATTCCACTGATGGTCTTGTGACCCCCTCCACCCCCCCCCCCCCCCCCCCACATAAATACACACACACAGACACACACACACACACGCACGTACGTACACACACACACCTCTGTATCTGATTCAAATGATGAAAAGTTATGTTTCAGATTGATTTTGTATCATTTATCGCAATCTAAACAAATTAATACATTAACAACTCATATGCTTATGTATTTGTTTGTTTTTGATTAGCTTTGTTTTGTATTGAATTATTAATTTACATAATTGGTGTCTTTGTATTATGCTCTTAATAGGTATTTAAAGTCGAATTAAGTATTTAAAGATTAAGATATAGCCTATTATTAACTCTTAAAAGAGTTATTTACATTTCATACATAAGCGATGTATTCGAAATTTCACGTCCATGTGTGACGCATCACGACGTAACGATGTGTGACACAGTAACCAAACATGCAATATGCTCACATTTGGTATTAAACGATGCGCAGGACTTTAGGGAAGACCTTCAAGAAAAAAACGATCTGGAATAAGCTGTGCATTGTGGTGTAATTGTGCAAGATGTGTGACTGGGTATTCATGACCCCTAAGGCTAAAACACACTATTTAGTGCATTAGGTGTGGTTTTCTTGAAACTCATCCTGTGGACTTCCAGTAGCTAGTTCGCGAGGTTGTCCACCTAGGTTGTGATCCTAGAGGGTCCTAGAAGTCATTTCTGGTGGCCAACCTTTTACAACAGGCAAAAGCTGAAAACCTAAAAAAATGGGTGTTTGCCCCCTGGGTAGTATGAGGCGCCCTTTGTAAATTTATTATATACACTTATTATATGTTATATAATCGTTATTTAATATATAATAACTATTATTTACATATAATGTAAGTAAATGGATCAATTTATTTGTAAATAATTTGTATACAACTGTAATTGTTTATATATAATTATAATTCATACTCCATTATTTATAAATAATTGCAATCTACATTTGCATTATTTATATATAATTTGCATTATTTATAAATAATTATAAAACTCATCTTTTTTATTTACATATAATGAAATAATATATTAATATAATTACTATTATTTATTAGTAATTACGTTTTATATTTTCATTATTTATAAATAATTGCAATTCGAACTTCATTATTTATAAATAATTCAAATTCACATTGCTATTGTTTATAAATAATTGCAATTAGAAACTTCATTATTTATAAATAATTCCAATTCACATTGCTATTATTTATAATAAATATAATTGCAATTCACATTTCCATTATTTATAAATAATCATTCTGGTTTAGTGCAAAATCATTATATATTATATAATAAACACACGTCACAATTATATGTATATAAAGCAAACGCGTGAAGACGCATTTCCAATTATTTATAAATAAATGGATCTGTCGCAAAACCCTTATTTATAAATAACGGAATTGCGTGTTCTCGAGTTTTCTTTATATACATATACTGGTGACGCATTTTCATTTTGGCACATTTCAGCTTTTGTTCCGCTTTAAATTTAAAGAATTGAGAGACTCATGAACTTAACATTCTGTACCACCATGGGAGTTTAATGAACATTATAATACCTCTAAATCGATATTTTGAAGTGTGTTTTCATGAAACTGAAGCGAACAAATCTAGCGCCCGTCGCCCGGTCGCAGGAAGAGTTACACTGTCCCACGTACTCACAATTTTGTCTGGTGCCTGTGCGGTGATCTGCGTGACTTCGTGGTTACTTTCAATTTGTTGCATGCAATATCGAGATGAATTAATGAATCAAACTAACGAAGAGAGAGAAGGGTGATCTAGTGTGATCAAGACTGATAAATCTGATAAAATTCTGATCTGCGCTACATTTCAAATGTTTTAGTTGTAGGCTACCCACTTAGTTTTAGCTTCTCTTGCATCCCGATTCTCAACATGTTTGTGTTCCTTGCTTGATCATGTTTAAGTGCTTTAAATTTTAATATTTTATTACTTAGTTTACAAGTAAAGGTATAGTTACTCTTATTCATAATTATATTATTCTAAACGCAAGTTTGCGCAACCCCGTAGCTGGGCAACCCAGCTGTTATCACCTCTATATACTACTACTACTACTACTACTACTACTACTACTACTATTACTACTACTACTACTACTACTACTACTACTACTACTACTACTACTACTACTACTACTACTACTACTACCTACTACTACTACTACTGCTACTACTTCTCCTACTACTACTACTACTACTACTACTACTACTACTACTACTACTACTACTACTACTACTACTTCTACTACTACTACCACTACTACTACTACTACTACTACTACTGCTACTACTACTAATACTGATACTACTACTACTACTACTACTACTACTACTACTACTACTACTACTACTACTACTACTACTACTTCTACTACTACTACTACTACTACTACTACTACTACTACTACTACTACTACTACTACTACTTCTACTACTTCTACTACTACTACTTCTACTACTACTACTACTACTACTACTACTACTACTACTACTACTACTACTACTACTTCTCCTACTACTTCTACTACTACTACTACTACTACTACTACTACTACTACTACTACTACTACTACTACTACTACTACTACTGCTGCTACTGCTACTACTACTACTACTACTACTAATACTACTACTACTACTACTACTAATAATAATGATACCCGATTTTCCTAACTATAGGTATGCACCAGATTGCACAATTTCAAGTCCAAAAATGCAAAAGCTCCCTACCGTGGGAGGGGGGACACCCCCTCCACACCCTCCCCCGCTCAGTCACTTCGCTCCCTCACAATGTCTCACTCTCATCTCTGGCTCAAAGTTGGCAACCCTGTAGTAATGTTATGAGTAGCAGTATTAGTAGTTGTTGTTGTGGAACAAGTAGTAGAATTGGTAGTACAGTAGAAGTAGAAGTATTAATCAAAAACTTGCCCTACAGGGGATGAAATCCTCTCTTCTTAATGTATAATTATAATGCAATTACAGCGGTGGGGGTGTGGCTGTGACTGGTATCAATTTCACGAACAGTGTTGTATAACAATATGATGGATATAATTGATATGCGTATATTATATTACCATATTTACTTTTGAGTATTATATGATGTTCTACTCGAGGCGACGTGTACCTAGACGTGACTTGGCTCACTTCGTGAACAGTGCATGCCTGTTGTATAACAATATGATGGACATAATTGATATGCGTATATTATATTACCATATTTACTTTTGAGTATGATGTTCTACTCGAGGCGACGTGTACCTAGACGTGACTTGGCTTACTTCGTGAACAGTGCATGCCTTGGGCGAATTGGGCGAATACTTCTACTACTACTACTACTACTACTACTACTACTACTACTACTACTACTACTACTACTACTACTACTACTACTACTACTACTACTACTACTACTACTACTACTACTACTACTACTATACTACTACTACTACTACTACTACTACTACTACTACTACTACTACTACTACTTCTACTACTTCTACTACTACTACTACTACTACTACTACTACTACTACTACTACTACTACTACTACTACTACAACTACTACTACTACTACTACCCAGATAACAATGCTACGTTGGCCATCGTTGG
>JBAMJV010006273.1:0-23257 GCA_037951105.1 Echinarachnius parma | reverse complement strand
GTTTATCATGCGTCTCTGTTTAAACGTTTGTGATTGTCTGCAAGATGAGAACATTCAAGAATAGTCCTTTGTGAAGTCACAGACAAAAGTGACAATTGTTGCCGTGTGTTCTGTGTATCATGGTTGAAGGGGAATTTCTCAGCACTAAGTCCCTCACATCTCAACCATACGTTTATAAGCAGTCCTGAAGTATGGAAACTTTCTGGTATAAGTAATGCTATTGAATAGGTAGACAACTAGATGCAACCATTCACAGAAACAAGACGACGGCAAACTTGGACACGGGTAGTTTTTGCATGCCTTTGGATAATTAGGTCCGTTCGATGATGCGTGAAGTGATCAAGAAGTGTGATGATATCGTATTTTAAAGAAAAGCTCCCAAGCTTTAACATGATACCAATATGAAAATATATAGTATTTGTGGATTTATAAGCTATCAAAGTCCCACGTGCACTGTAATTTGTTAGTGGTATTTTATTTTTAAGGTCAAGACAGATTAATTAGAGACGCTGGCGTTCTAGACCCATTTAATAGAGCCCCCAAATTTTCACTTTTGTGTGCACGATAATTGTGCTTAAAATGATACATGGTACTTACCAACAATCAAGCACAAATATGTGATACAACATTGGCGGTGGCGGTAGATAAAAAATGATGATTTTCGCTCCATCCGCATCAAAATGAGTAGTGATTTATGCACCTACTCGACTTCTCTCCGTGTCGTAATATCGCACTTCTGAACGATCGATGATCGCGCTTTTGGTCTCCATTCAAGTTACCCGCCGATTCCAAGTAAACGACAGATCGATCTGATGCGTAAGCTAAGTACAGTCCGTACCACTAAAGCGCGCGCGTCAGATCTGCCTTCTATTTGGAATTTTAAAATTCGTTGATAGTTTTCCATCTCAAAAATACATGATTCGATAAATAAATACCCAAATTTCGCAAAATAATCCTGAATTTGGATGGACCCGAAAAGACGATCGCGCGATCTGCGACCACGACAAATATAGCAGATCAAGCTTCCTGAAGCACAAAGCGTAGTGGTAGAACATTTTATAAGCCGAGACCAAGATTCTTTTCAGGGGCGGATCTAGCTTTTTGCTAAGGGGGGGGGGGGGGGGGGTTGACCCGATGACGATGCGGATCATCGTCCAGGAGCCGCGAAGCGGCGATTTTTGGTTGTTGCTATTTTGAACCCCCGCGTAAGTGATTTTTTTCACATTTTTTTCACTTTCGACCACGAGCCGCGAAGCGGCGATTTTTCTTGCTATTTTGAACCCCGGTAAGTGATTTTTGTTCACTTTTTGTTCACTTTTGTCCAAGAGCCGCGAAGCGGGGAATTTTTTTAGCTATTTTTAACCTCCGTAAGTGATTTTTTTTTGCACTTTTTTCACTGATACATTTTCACTTGGCAGCCCAAAGGGGGGGGGGGGGGGGTTAACCCCCTAACCCCCCCCCCCCCCTCATAGATCCGCGCCTGCTTTTTACATTTTCGAGCCGAGACCCGAAAAGACAATCGCGTGATCTGCGACCACGACAAATATAGCAGATCAAGCTTCTGAAGCACAAGCGTAGTGGTAGACAATTTTAGAAGCCAAGACCAAAATTGTTTTACTTTTCGAGGCCGAGACCCGAAAAGACGATCGCGTGATCTGCGACCACGACAAATATAGCAGATCAAGCTCTGAAGCACAAAGCGTAGTGGTAGAAAAGTTTAGAAGCCGAGACCAAGATGTTTGTACATTTTCGAGGCTGATACCGTTGACGACGGTCGAGACCGCTAAAATTGCGGTCTCAGAGACCAGTTACAACTTGAAAAGGGGTCTTTATACCCCCAACAGTCATTTTTGGATCAAGGGGGGGGGGGGGGGGAGGGCGGGGGGGGGGGGGGGGGGTTTGAACCCTTGTTTCGCTCATTCTTTATAACATGTTTTATATCCCAGGACAAATTCCAGTTGAAATTATAATTGGTACCCATTGAATTCAATGGGTTTGCCTACCCATTGAAACTAAATTGGTACCAATTGAAACTGAATTCAATGGGTACCCATTAGCATTGGGTTCAATGGGTGCCCATTGAATTCAATGGGTACCCATTGAAATATTAATTGGTACCAATTGAAACTGAATTCAATGGGTACCCATTGGCATTGGTTTAAATGGGTATTTGTTTCATTTTTCCATAATACTCTTCGATTACCAATTGATTTCAATTGGTAATTTTCAATGGGTAATTTTCAATTGGTACCAATTGAATTAAATTGGTAAAATTGTTAATATAGTCAATAGGAATTTCACCATGGGGTACGATTGAAGTGTTCCGATGTTGAACTATTCACTGGACCGCGGAAACCGTGTACAAAGGTGAGTGCATGAATTAGTGAATATCACTTTGCATTTTTGCTCATTACTCGGCCATTATGACGTCCATAACAACAATATACATTGTATCAACCACCCATCACTTTTTGCACATGTCACCAAATTTTACTAGATCCCTTTTCAGCTATCCATGTTAAATTGTTTAAATAATCGGCTTGAATTATTCTTTACAAAACTTACATTATCCAGGCATCAATCATAATTACATTTAGAATCACTGGAAAACCTTGTAACTTATCTTTACCATGAGGTATATAATCTGTGATGACTATGCTGCATTTGTGTGTGCAAAACAGGAACACTGGATTGTGACGTGTTCAAAATGCAGTGTGACCGTATGCTAGTTGCGCCATCAACTGGAATTAGCGCATTCTTTGCCCGTATATGTACGCACATGACAAAAGGCAAAACGATGTGTAACATGTAATGTTGTGCTCCATTATTTCAGCGATACTGCACACATCTCAATCGAACAAACCACCACAAAAAGGGAATAATATTAAAGAATACATTAACACACCACGCTCATGATTCTAAGTTTGGTATGATTTTGTGACGTAAATTAGTAAGACATCTACACCAAAAGTCGATTTTAGATGCAACGCCTTTGATTTAACAAATCAAATGCAGTTTTGTAATATTTCGCTGCCTGTCCTCCCCAATTTTGGCGATTAATGTACATACCTAGCGTTTATTATAATTATGATTGAGGAGTCATAAGAAAGATAATTAAAGACTTAAGTTTGTAATCATACCTTATTTTATTGTGATGCAAACATACAGCTGAAAACTGCTCATCTACTATCATAATGACTGTGTAGTAGAACGAGATGGCAATATAAGGCCTACATTTTAATCCTAACAAAATCTTATTCAGAGGCTAAATAACGATGATACATAAAGAACATAATATTATATAGACATATACGTACACATGACTGTATACAGCTGAGAAAAGGGGCGGAGACATGGAACATGGAGAGGCTGTGAGTGGCCAACCAAACGTGTTCTTTATGTATCATCTCTATTTAGCCTCTGAAGAAGGTTCTGCTAGAATCAAATGTATAGGCCGTATGTTGACTCTTATTCAATTATATCCACTAAATTGTATTACACTATTAGTCGAAAGGATTTGAGATTTTATAAACAAAAGTGATCACACGAATAGGTTGAAATATTCATTTGTTTCAAACAGCATTTAGGTTAACCTTCTTTCTTGACTTCATTCTTGTTTCATTGTTATAAATTATATTCCACATACTAAGAATCATGCTCTACGATTGGTCAAAAAGTTAATCACGTGATGAAACAAAGTTTCGCCCATCAATAATGGGAGAATAAAAGTTCGTTACACTGTGTACTATATTGGGTGCACAAGCGTACTATCTTCGGTGAAAGTGTGTTGCACTGTGTACTATCTTCAACGCAGCAGGCGACACGCCCACCGCGGTGATGTGGCGCGAATTACAAATGTAATTGTATACGTTGCGTATAGGTACGTACGTAAGTACTGCATGCACTGTACGTATCGTACACCGTATGCTAGCTGTTAAGTTAGATTATCTTTCTCGTAGACCCTACCAGTGAAATGTTTCCGATTGTGGAATATAAAGCAAATTATTATCTTTTGGTTTCAGCCGATGGCAAACTATCACTTCATCGGCGATTTGTATGTATACGCTATATAAAGCAAATAATCACCTTTTGGTTTCAGGCGATGGCGAACTATCACTTATTCGGCGATCTGAATGTATACGCTATCTTTCCTCAGCTTTGCTTCGGGAAGATAGCTACATCAAGATCGCCTCGGAAGTGATAGTTTGTCCCATCACCTTCACCAACGGTAATTATCTGCTTACGATCCTTTTTTAATGCGCTTTGAACACCGTATTAGGTGCATATTGCGCAATATAAATTTTCAATATTATTTATTATTATCTTAGAGCAGGACCTTCAAACTGAAAATATTATTTCTGATCCTCCTCAATTCTAAGTTGCCCTAAATGTATAAAGTTAAAGGTGCATGCCCTGTAAAGTGTATAACTCCACAAAATTTGATTTGAGCTTCCACATTTCTCTTCTACCGTGTCGTTTGGCTTATGGTAAGAGAAGAATAAAATAGGGTTATTTTTTGTTTCAAATCGCCCTTTAATATGACGATACCTATCATTTAGCTCAATAGCATTAAGAACGGTCATAAACCTCATAAACGTCATATTCGTTGTAAAAAAGCCGACGCAAATTCTCGCTATTTTAACCAGGGAGCAGTTGTTCCTTTTCAATGAAACTTTTACCACATCATTTGGACATATTCTTACCATGGTTTTGTTATAGGGATTAAAGTCTCAATGTCATTTTGGGCCATATCTGACACTTTACAGGTGCACTTTTAATAATACCGAAAATAATCAACATGCATTAAAGGGATAGTTGAGTTTTGGTATAGAGGGCGTTACACATAATATTTGTTTGTGAGATAATGATAAAACTGAGTGTCAAATTTGAAAAGAGCATAATATTTCAATTACAGAATAAACTTTATTTGATCAAAATCGGTTCAGAAACGGCTGAAATATCCATAAACGTAACCATTTGAAATAAATGTTGGGCCCCACAAATATTTAACAATTCTGAACCAACCGTTACATTTATTTTTTTTAATGCTTCCTTTTTCCAAAATTGTCAAAAGAAATTGTTTAATAGTTGTTAATTATCTCTTTATCTAATCACTATTTTTACAAACCATTACATGCACACTATTTTATTCAAACCTGGTTGAAACCAATGAGTTTTTAGAGAGCGCCCTCTTTAGTTTGAACAGCTCTTTTTGAATGATAACAGGCATTTTACTAAGTCGTTTGTAAGTTTTGTGCGGAGTTTAGAAAGTGATCACAACCATGTTCAGGTTGCGCTGTGGAGTGCTGCTCTGATGTTCACGGGAGCATGACCTAATACTTCTTTATGATTTATTATGTTATTGATGTTGCACCCTTCATTGCTTCACATGACGCTTCATATACGCCACCCTGGATAACATAGTATTGAAACTTAAATGAGAGACATCTATGATCGATAAAATAATACAATAATACTTCGTTCTACAACTTATGATTGTTATTCTCTCTGAACGGTGTATTAAATATGTTTCAGAGTGGATAAATAAAATAGTTACAGTGTCGG
Source organism: Echinarachnius parma (assembly GCA_037951105.1). Taxonomy (NCBI): domain Eukaryota; kingdom Metazoa; phylum Echinodermata; class Echinoidea; order Clypeasteroida; family Echinarachniidae; genus Echinarachnius; species Echinarachnius parma. The sequence goes on along the minus strand of JBAMJV010006273.1, from coordinate 17,692 downwards.
TTTCAGAATATAATTAATTTCTTTAAATTTCCTATTATAAATATAATTGACACGAGACAACATTATTAATTTATGATGGTTAATGAAATATAATTATGGTAATTAAACTTTTCTCTCAAAAAAAAACTTTTGATCGCACGAAGTACATTTACTTCCGTCAAAAGTGAATAAAACCGGGCAACATCTCATATACTGATCAAAATGGTTTAAAATTTTCAGTCGCACAAGAACACAGAAGCGGCAAAGCAAGATGGATAACTGTAAGAAACATTTCTCTGTTCGCATCTGGCTTCTTTTTGTCGCTTCTAGCTATGTGTCCAACACATCAGGGGCAGTATGTAGTGCTGATGGGTCTGGCGTACTTTGTCACTCATCCTACAAACGTTACAGTTTCCGAAGGGGCGAATGTCACGTTGACATGTACAGTGGAAAACTTTGAGGAAGGGACAGACCGTTTGACTTGGGCTGTGGGTTAACCCTCGCCAATACAATGGTGAATCCACTGAGACGTATGAACCCATTGCACAGACAGAAGACATCGACACTGACTATTTACAATGTTGAAAAAATGCCTCAAACCCAGTGGTGTAGATTCGTTGACTTCCATGCCGGCAGGTTACGACAGACGTGTACCTCTCGTGAATCATTTTTAACTGTCGAATACTTCCTAGATCAAACGAACTTGAGTGTGGACCAAACCACCTGGATCCATTTCGTGAAGGCGAAACTCTAACAGTGTGGTGTAGAGTTCATCAGGCAAATCCACCAGTGGTAATATCATTGGAGGCAACGGAAGGCAGAAGCATAATTCCCCATCTACTGGGAACGGAACTGGGATAGCTATCCTTAACCAAACGATCGAAATAAACACTTCTCTTCACAACACCACACTTTCATGCATGGTAACTGGGTCTGGAACATTTTCCAGTCGGCAAGTTCTTTGTCAGATTGATACCATCTTGGTTCTATCTAAACCTTATGTGACATTGTGGCCTTCCGATATCTCTATTCCCAACGATTACAAAGAGTCAGTCAAAATAACATGTCATGGTCGAGGCTTTCCAAAAATGATAACATATTATTGGGTGTGTTCGCCACCTGGGTTACTGGATGGCTGTGATAACGAATCGAACACGATAACTGTATCTGTTTCAAGAAATATAAGCGCCCACCACAAGGACGTGACGGATGTGCTGTCACATGCTTTGCCACAAATGTTGAGGGAACTGCTAATATCTCGGCACCATTTACCCTGACAGCTGCTAATTCCGTTAGTTCCTATGAAAACTGGACTCTGTACGCCTAATGTTACTCTCAAACTCTGAAATGATGGACGTGGGTACTGAATTGAAACTTACGTGGCATCTCATTTCACATGTGAAATTGAGAGATGCCTTAATATGGATCAGTTCAAGTTCAAAATGGCGTCTTGACAATATGTTGCTATCAGACAACGAACAAGGTTTTATACAAGACGGATCATCACCTGGGCCAGTCTAGCTTGGTCATGGATTCCCCAGATATCTCGGATGTGGGAAGATGGTTACTTGCATCGTAGAAACAGGGCTCGTCACAAGAGACAAGACGCTTACAATATCAGTGACGGATTTGAAAGAAATCTTACAGAATTCACCCCCAAACGAGAATGAGTACATTGTAGCACTCGATCAAGTACAAGAAGGTGCGGAACACTCTGAAACTTTTAATGACAATGGACAAATGCAATCGAATATTCTGGTTGTTCTGGTCATTGGGTTGAGCATAATCATTTGCCTCGTGGCTCTTCTGATTCTGATTACTTACCGCAAGTGTCACCGAGGCAACGTGCCGGACCCCTCGCGTGAAACTCCAGTCGAATTCAAGGGCAAAATGAAACTTAATCCAATTTCGTCATCGGACAACACAGACGATTTTGACAACGATCACCTCTACGAGGATCCTTCAATGCTTGGCATGAATAGATACGTATCTGCACCAATCGTCAAGCCTTCGATGAATCAACTGGACTATGCTGATTGCATATTCAAGGTATCCGGATCGAACAGATCTCTCGATTCCAGGTGTAGTAGCCACGAAACTAGCCGGTTGAATGCGGATGAAAATAAAATCGATGACCACTGCAATGAAGATGATATTCGCGCCGATGATGACATTCATGATGATAATTGCGGTGGTGATTATGGAAACAACGAAATCGTTCACATGTGCAAGCAAAAGCGGGGACACAGCAATTTCCCGGGGAAAATGTGCGTTTTTCCTTCCCCACCTCCTCTCCCAAATAAAGTTATTGAAATTGAGAACTGAATTAAAACATGATGAAGGAGCGATGCCTAAGCTCAACGATTATAATAATTGGACATGTTGGAATACCAATGCCATTTACTACTACCCCGGCGTCCCTCGCATATGACGTTAATTGGAGGTCGATTAGCGTGGGTCCTAATCTTTATAAGAAAAATATGGGTAAATAGAATAGTCGTATAACTTTGTGTAAACTTTTTGTAAAGAACTGGTGAAAACTTAACATTAGGACACTATTGCGCATGCCGGTCTCATAGTGTATTATGAGTTGTCTATCATGTGTTACGAGCCCACAGTAGACCGAATTATGGGGTATTAACAAGAGGTTGTGATAAACGAAGCAACAGATGGCATTACATGCACGTTTCTTCTATGCTTTTTTAATAAGAAATGACTAATAACATTAGCTGTCTATTACTAAGCTCTTTACCCAACAAAATTGGATGCTTGCTGGCAAATGAAATTTCATCAGTTCAATGTTCATTTCTGTTTAATTTGTTTCTATTTCAATAAGTTCAAATGCATCGGTCGAATAGTTATGTTTAGGGAAACAAAACAATTTGAGGAGAAAATCACTTTGGACTCTCTGATTCATGATATTGTTTGCTCTTCCTTTAAAAAAGTTGGTGCACTATCAAGTATCATAAATCGGAGGTACATCAAACTCATTAGCAAATATTGGGGTGTTGATAATGTTTGCTTAGATTATTATTAGCCTTGCATTTTGGTATCTATATAGTACAATTGATTCCATGGAAATCATTAGAAAATCGCCACTGGTTGTATCTGTAGGCTTATATATTTGGAAATGTATTACTCGATAGTTACTAACAGCGCGATATAACAATGCTAAGGGGGTTACGCGTAAAATAACTGTTATTTGAGTAAATGTATTATATATAATCGTAAGAATATAATAATGCATTTTGGGTAACTAGTGAATATGGATAAACATACAAACTTGTTTTGGTATGTATATTGTACAATTACGTTAGTCTGATCATGCTTTCTTACAATGTATACATTTTCTGAGCATGACATATTTTATTACTGAGATGCTGACCGTCATACAACTACAGAGTGATCTTATTATACAGCCATGACAGTAAACTACATCACAATCACACCGTATATAATTATGTATAACTAGAGACATTATAATATAATGTTAGCTAAGGAACATCATTATTGTTTACATCATGATCTGTGTGTATAGATAGTTTCATGTTATACGCTACGAAAGCATTGGTGATGACCACTGGCGTAAATCTGTTCGGAAAACACAATGCATTGGAGGGGCGAGCATTGTTTGTGAACAATTGCTGCCCCCCCCCCCCCCCCCCCTCCCCGATGCATTGTGCTTTCCGAACAAATTTACGCCCATGGTGATGACAGTTGTATAATTAGGAACATCATTTTTTTGTAAGACTTCATGATCTGTGGCTATTTGCTTGGATGTACACTATGTAAATATTTGTAATGTCAGCTTAGGAACGACATTAATTCTCATGAAATTACGATATTTACCTACATAGTTACATGTTTGTATACATAATATGTACATATATGTGTCATTAAATAAGTACATGTAGAAGTACATCTATTGAACTACATTATACAAGTTACGGCTTTGTATTGAAATTGTAAATACTGTAGATGTTTAACGGTATAAACAGTTTATACTATGATTTCAAAAGTAATGTCACTATGAACAACACGCATGTAACTTCAATTATTCACTTGATTATTATACACACGTACATGTACAGAAACCATAACTTGTATTTGAATAAATATTTATATATGCTCTGTTTTTAATTTTTCTTTCCTATATGAAAGTCGCTTAAGCTAATATCAATGTTTTAAAGAAATAAGATGTGATAACAATTGATAATAATTGTCTTTTCGGACTGAAAGCTGTTTTATGTTCAATAATTGAAGTATGTAATAGGAATATACTCTCTGCTACAAATATAAACAGGATTGTGTGATAAAAAGGCATAGGCGTACGAAGTGTGTGTGTGGGGACAAGTATTTTAATGAATGAAATGTTTTTTAACTGTTTATTGTAATTACATGTATAGCTAGTATTAGCTTAAATAATAAAAACAAATCTTCTTATGTAAGCACACCCTTGACTAATTGTGTCCTTGTCACTTGTGTATGGATATGTATATTGTACATGTATATCTATTCAGCCACAATCAGAACGTACAGAAACAAGGATACCATAGTAATGTTTCACTTCTATTTGTTTGTCTTCTGTCGTATTAAAAATGTTAACACTATGCAATCAAACATTTTTGAAGATGCAATACAAATGAATAATTAAGTTGATATATTTCATATTTATTTACGATGAAATTAACAATATCATACAAGATTATATCAAATTAAAGACAAATTAGTCCCATACCTGTATACAGGGGGTAAATACATTTAAAATGAAATTAATTTCGGTTCCCCCTAAAATATACATAATAATTACAATAATTAAATACATATTCAGGATCATAGAGTGATGCAATAAAAAACAATGCTCGTTAAATCGTGGACTCCTGCAATAACAAAGACAAAAATAGTAATTGTAAAATTATTTAGTAATTATTATATTCTACAATATTACAACATGTAAGCAAAAATGATTTAGAAATTAATCAACGATACAGTATCATCTAGTGGTTGTATTCGTCTTACCAATAGAGCCTTCGAACAGGTTTTTGTTGTCCGAATATATCTTTCGTTCTAATGATATTTACTACTTAAGTGTTGACATGTCTAAGTCTCCCTGGGAGAATTTCATCTCTGTTAAAAGTGAATGCAATGACTTAGCAAATATCACCTTGCATTTTCCGCGTATTACTCCATCAATGTAAAGACATCTAGTTATGTACCTAGCAAATCGTTCATGCGTATTTCTGTGATCTGATATGACCACTGAGTGGTGTTTGAAAATTACGTGGTAAATAAATCTCATCTGACCAAGTAATGAGCGACAATGCAGTGTGATATTATGCCACTTCTTGTACTGACTTAGTACAGTTATAACTACTAGATTATATAATGTGAACATTTCAATCATACATATCTTTATTTTAAAAAAGAGACATTTGGATAATGAAAGCTGTTCCATGATTCTATTGGTTATACGAATACAATGAGTTATGTGAGAACTGCTAAAGTTCCACGTAATATTTGAGGATATTGACAATGTTACTGGATCCCTTTGACATCGAATGTTCACACATCATTCAGGGCACATATTGGATCACACATACACCTTTCATCAATAGTGTGTTAAATTAAACGTTACTTTATTGTGCCGTCACACCGAGCTACGCTTTTACTACTCTCTTGGACAATAGCTGATCACAAGCACTGGGAGATATCTGCAAAATGACTTTTGTTCAATGTGGAATGAATGGGAAGATTATCCCACATGCATGAAAAGATATCCTCCCAGCATGAACATATAATCCCCCCCCCCCCCTGAACAAAACTCACCTCTACGCTTCTACTACGCTCGTTTTGGGTGTGTTCAAAACAAACGTGGAGGTGCCACGATCTGAACTTTTGTTCAGGGAGCTATTATCTGTTCAGGCATGGGATGTTATCTGTTCAAGAATGTGAGATAATATTTCCATTCATTCCCCATTGAACAAAAGACATTTTGTAAAATGTTTCAATGGGGATTACGAGCGTAGTACAAGCGTAGTAGGTGTAACGGGGGTATTACCCATTGATACAAATGAAAAACAAAGTGAAGCTTAGGCAAATGGTAAAATTATAAAGGCGGATATTTATCCTTCGGTAGCCTTAAAGGGGACCACCGGGCAAATAACAACACATTACTATGTTTTGTGATATCAAATAGATACCCAACATTTTACAAAGGGTTGTGTAATTCATAAACAAAGCAATTAATTTCCACCACTTACGGAACCACTACTATTTCCTGGTTCCTGGTTTGTGAGTGCGCCAATGCTATTCACGCGTACGTTTGTAGGCAATACAATCCCGGGCGATTCACTTGCTGCACACGCAGTAGTCTACTCAATTCAGACCGCATGAACGCATGCTTTAGAATGGTGATGCGTTTTCCAATTTTTTTTTTTTTCTGAAAACCTATTTGTGTGAACTTGTTGATGGAATTAAATACTAAAGATGTTACCTTTCTATAATAAGATTATTAGATTTTGGTGGTGGTACCCTTTAATGTTACGGTGAATATATACAACATATAATTATATTCCAATTTTCAAATAACCGCTCAATTCAGTACACTAAGCTACATTGTTTTGTAGTAGAATATAGTAGAATATATAGACAAAATTAAACAGCGCATGCTCCTAACAAGCTAAGTCGATTCTGGATAAATGTTGATTAAAGTGGAATTGGATGATTGCGAAGAGCAAACAATGAAAGTTTTGGGAAACTGAGCTGCCTGAAACTTGCGTTTGTGTTTACCACTGATTATAACGACATACATGAGCTTACCCTAATCTGACAAAAGGAAGCAACTGACAAGTTTATGGATTTGTCTTTGTACTTTTTTGGGGATAATTGAGATTATGCTCTACACAATGTTGAACAAATTAAAGTCACCTGACAATCCATTTATGAGAAATTAATAGGTCAAACGGAAGTTACTGCATAAATATCATCATAAAAATCCGAATTTACAAAACAAACTACCAATTGTCAGTTGCTTCCTTTTGTCATATAAGGGCTAACTGTAACAAGTAATGTTTTTACATAAACTATAGTGTTATTGTAATCGTGAATGTTGTCAGTTAAAACCTCCTCCTATGTTTTCGTGATTACACCGGGTCAACAATCCGGGTGTTATGCAACATTTTGCGATCGCGTGTCACTAAAGATTCGATTTCGTTTTTTGCATTCTTCCATATATAACATACAGAGTTTTTAGATGCACCTTTTATGTCTTTTATACCCATCTTTTTACATGTAGTGTGTGTATTCCCATTTGGCATGGTGAATAAAACTTATTGCATTCTCATTTGCATAAACAATACAATATACAAAGAACAATACATCTTCTTATGTAAGCACACCCTTGACTAATTGTGTCCTTGTCACTTGTGTATGGATATGTATATTGTACATGTATATCTATTCAGCCACAATCAGAACGTACAGAAACAAGGATACCATAGTAATGTTTCACTTCTATTTGTTTGTCTTCTGTCGTATTAAAAATGTTAACACTATGCAATCAAACATTTTTGAAGATGCAATACAAATGAATAATTAAGTTGATATATTTCATATTTATTTACGATGAAATTAACAATATCATACAAGATTATATCAAATTAAAGACAAATTAGTCCCATACCTGTATACAGGGGGTAAATACATTTAAAATGAAATTAATTTCGGTTCCCCCTAAAATATACATAATAATTACAATAATTAAATACATATTCAGGATCATAGAGTGATGCAATAAAAAACAATGCTCGTTAAATCGTGGACTCCTGCAATAACAAAGACAAAAATAGTAATTGTAAAATTATTTAGTAATTATTATATTCTACAATATTACAACATGTAAGCAAAAATGATTTAGAAATTAATCAACGATACAGTATCATCTATTGGTTGTATTCGTCTTACCAATAGAGCCTTCGAACAGGTTTTTGTTGTCCGAATATATCTTTCGTTCTAATGATATTTACTACTTAAGTGTTGACATGTCTAAGTCTCCCTGGGAGAATTTCATCTCTGTTAAAAGTGAATGCAATGACTTAGCAAATATCACATTGCATTTTCCGCGTATTACTCCATCAATGTAAAGACATCTAGTTATGTACCTAGCAAATCGTTCATGCGTATTTCTGTGATCTGATATGACCACTGAGTGGTGTTTGAAAATTACGTGGTAAATAAATCTCATCTGACCAAGTAATGAGCGACAATGCAGTGTGATATTATGCCACTTCTTGTACTGACTTAGTACAGTTATAACTACTAGATTATATAATGTGAACATTTCAATCATACATATCTTTATTTTAAAAAAGAGACATTTGGATAATGAAAGCTGTTCCATGATTCTATTGGTTATACGAATACAATGAGTTATGTGAGAACTGCTAAAGTTCCACGTAATATTTGAGGATATTGACAATGTTACTGGATCCCTTTGACATCGAATGTTCACACATCATTCAGGGCACATATTGGATCACACATACACCTTTCATCAATAGTGTGTTAAATTAAACGTTACTTTATTGTGCCGTCACACCGAGCTACGCTTTTACTACTCTCTTGGACAATAGCTGATCACAAGCACTGGGAGATATCTGCAAAATGACTTTTGTTCAATGTGGAATGAATGGGAAGATTATCCCACATGCATGAAAAGATATCCTCCCAGCATGAACATATAATCCCCCCCCCCCCCCCTGAACAAAACTCACCTCTACGCTTCTACTACGCTCGTTTTGGGTGTGTTCAAAACAAACGTGGAGGTGCCACGATCTGAACTTTTGTTCAGGGAGCTATTATCTGTTCAGGCATGGGATGTTATCTGTTCAAGAATGTGAGATAATATTTCCATTCATTCCCCATTGAACAAAAGACATTTTGTAAAATGTTTCAATGGGGATTACGAGCGTAGTACAAGCGTAGTAGGTGTAACGGGGGTATTACCCATTGATACAAATGAAAAACAAAGTGAAGCTTAGGCAAATGGTAAAATTATAAAGGCGGATATTTATCATTCGGTAGCCTTAAAGGGGACCACCGGGCAAATAACAACACATTACTATGTTTTGTGATATCAAATAGATACCCAACATTTTACAAAGGGTTGTGTAATTCATAAACAAAGCAATTAATTTCCACCACTTACGGAACCACTACTATTTCCTGGTTCCTGGTTTGTGAGTGCGCCAATGCTATTCACGCGTACGTTTGTAGGCAATACAATCCCAGGCGATTCACTTGCTGCACACGCAGTAGTCTACTCAATTCAGACCGCATGAACGCATGCTTTAGAATGGTGATGCGTTTTCCATTTTTTTTTTTTTTCTGAAAACCTATTTGTGTGAACTTGTTGATGGAATTAAATACTAAAGATGTTACCTTTCTATAATAAGATTATTAGATTTTGGTGGTGGTACCCTTTAATGTTACGGTGACTATATACAACATATAATTATATTCCAATTTTCAAATAACCGCTCAATTCAGTACACTAAGCTACATTGTTTTGTAGTAGAATATAGTAGAATATATAGACAAAATTAAACAGCGCATGCTCCTAACAAGCTAAGTCGATTCTGGATAAATGTTGATTAAAGTGGAATTGGATGATTGCGAAGAGCAATCAATGAAAGTTTTGGGAAACTGAGCTGCCTGAAAATTGCGTTTGTGTTTACCACTGATTATAACGACATACATGAGCTTACCCTAATCTGACAAAAGGAAGCAACTGACAAGTTTATGGATTTGTCTTTGTACTTTTTTGGGGATAATTGAGATTATGCTCTACACAATGTTGAACAAATTAAAGTCACCTGACAATCCATTTATGAGAAATTAATAGGTCAAACGGAAGTTACTGCATAAATATCATCATAAAAATCCGAATTTACAAAACAAACTACCAATTGTCAGTTGCTTCCTTTTGTCATATAAGGGCTAACTGTAACAAGTAATGTTTTTACATAAACTATAGTGTTATTGTAATCGTGAATGTTGTCAGTTAAAACCTCCTCCTATGTTTTCGTGATTACACCGGGTCAACAATCCGGGTGTTATGCAACATTTTGCGATCGCGTGTCACTAAAGATTCGATTTCGTTTTTTGTATTCTTCCATATATAACATACAGAGTTTTTAGATGCACCTTTTATGTCTTTTATACCCATCTTTTTACATGTAGTGTGTGTATTCCCATTTGGCATGGTGAATAAAACTTATTGCATTCTCATTTGCATAAACAATACAATATACAAAGAACAATACATCTTCTTATGTAAGCACACCCTTGACTAATTGTGTCCTTGTCACTTGTGTATGGATATGTATATTGTACATGTATATCTATTCAGCCACAATCAGAACGTACAGAAACAAGGATACCATAGTAATGTTTCACTTCTATTTGTTTGTCTTCTGTCGTATTAAAAATGTTAACACTATGCAATCAAACATTTTTGAAGATGCAATACAAATGAATAATTAAGTTGATATATTTCATATTTATTTACGATGAAATTAACAATATCATACAAGATTATATCAAATTAAAGACAAATTAGTCCCATACCTGTATACAGGGGGTAAATACATTTAAAATGAAATTAATTTCGGTTCCCCCTAAAATATACATAATAATTACAATAATTAAATACATATTCAGGATCATAGAGTGATGCAATAAAAAAACAATGCTCGTTAAATCGTGGACTCCTGCAATAACAAAGACAAAAATAGTAATTGTAAAATTATTTAGTAATTATTATATTCTACAATATTACAACATGTAAGCAAAAATGATTTAGAAATTAATCAACGATACAGTATCATCTAGTGGTTGTATTCGTCTTACCAATAGAGCCTTCGAACAGGTTTTTGTTGTCCGAATATATCTTTCGTTCTAATGATATTTACTACTTAAGTGTTGACATGTCTAAGTCTCCCTGGGAGAATTTCATCTCTGTTAAAAGTGAATGCAATGACTTAGCAAATATCACCTTGCATTTTCCGCGTATTACTCCATCAATGTAAAGACATCTAGTTATGTACCTAGCAAATCGTTCATGCGTATTTCTGTGATCTGATATGACCACTGAGTGGTGTTTGAAAATTACGTGGTAAATAAATCTCATCTGACCAAGTAATGAGCGACAATGCAGTGTGATATTATGCCACTTCTTGTACTGACTTAGTACAGTTATAACTACTAGATTATATAATGTGAACATTTCAATCATACATATCTTTATTTTAAAAAAGAGACATTTGGATAATGAAAGCTGTTCCATGATTCTATTGGTTATACGAATACAATGAGTTATGTGAGAACTGCTAAAGTTCCACGTAATATTTGAGGATATTGACAATGTTACTGGATCCCTTTGACATCGAATGTTCACACATCATTCAGGGCACATATTGGATCACACATACACCTTTCATCAATAGTGTGTTAAATTAAACGTTACTTTATTGTGCCGTCACACCGAGCTACGCTTTTACTACTCTCTTGGACAATAGCTGATCACAAGCACTGGGAGATATCTGCAAAATGACTTTTGTTCAATGTGGAATGAATGGGAAGATTATCCCACATGCATGAAAAGATATCTCCCAGCATGAACATATAATCCCCCCCCCCCCTGAACAAAACTCACCTCTTACGCTTCTTACTACGCTCGTTTTGGGTGTGTTCAAAACAAACGTGGAGGTGCCACGATCTGAACTTTTGTTCAGGGAGCTATTATCTGTTCAGGCATGGGATGTTATCTGTTTCAAGAATGTGAGATAATATTTCCATTCATTCCCCATTGAACAAAAGACATTGTGTAAAATGTTTCAATGGGGATTACGAGCGTAGTACAAGCGTAGTAGGTGTAACGGGGGTATTACCCATTGATACAAATGAAAAACAAAGTGAAGCTTAGGCAAAATGGTAAAATTATAAAGGCGGATATTTATCCTTCGGTAGCCTTAAAGGGGACCACCGGGCAAATAACAACACATTACTATGTTTTGTGATATCAAAATAGATACCCAACATTTTACAAAGGGTTGTGTAATTCATAAACAAAGCAATTAATTTCCACCACTTACGGAACCACTACTATTTCCTGGTTCCTGGTTTGTGAGTGCGCCAATGCTATTCACGCGTACGTTTGTAGGCAATACAATCCCGGCGATTCACCTTGCTGCACACGCAGTAGTCTACTCAATTCAGAACCGCATGAACGCATGCTTTAGAATGGTGATGCGTTTTCCATTTTTTTTTCTTTTTTCTGAAAACCTATTTGTGTGAAATTGTTGATGGAATTAAATACTAAAGATGTTACCCTTTCTATAATAAGATTATTAGATTTTGGTGGTGGTACCCTTTAATGTTACGGTGAATATATACAACATATACTTATATTCCAATTTTCAAATAACCGCTCAATTCAGTACACTAAGCTACATTGTTTTGTAGTAGAATATAGTAGAATATATAGACAAAATTAAACAGCGCATGCTCCTAACAAGCTAAGTCGATTCTGGATAAATGTTGATTAAAGTGGAAATTGGATGATTGCGAAGAGCAATCAATGAAAGTTTTGGGAAACTGAGCTGCCTGAAAATTGCGTTTGTGTTTACCACTGATTATAACGACATACATGAGCTTGACCCTAATCTGACAAAAGGAAGCAACTGACAAGTTTATGGATTTGTCTTTGTACTTTTTTGGGGATAATTGAGATTATGCTCTACACAATGTTGAACAATTAAAGTCACCTGACAATCCATTTATGAGAAATTAATAGGTCAAACGGAAGTTACTGCATAAATATCATCATAAAAAATCCGAATTTACAAAACAAACTACCAATTGTCAGTTGCTTCCTTTTGTCATATAAGGGCTAACTGTAACAAGTAATGTTTTTACATAAACTATAGTGTTATTGTAATCGTGAATGTTGTCAGTTAAAACCGTCCTCCTATGTTTTCGTGATTAACAGCCGGGTCAACAATCCGGGTGTTATGCAACATTTTGCGATCGCGTGTCACTAAAGATTCGATTTCGTTTTTTGTATTCTTCCTTATATAACATACAGAGTTTTTAGATGCACCTTTTATGTCTTTTATACCATCTTTTTACATGTAGTGTGTGTATTCCCATTTGGCATGGTGAATAAAACTTATTGCAATTCTCATTTGCATAAACAATACAATATACAAAGAACAATACTAAGAAAGCAGAGAAAAATTTGAAAACAAACACAAAATTAAAAAACAAAGAAAAAAACATAGAAAACGTAAAACTAAAACATTTTCATGATTATCCTGTTGTTATCTTACATATATGTCAACACTTATGAATAGATTGAAAGTGGCATACTTCCTAGTTCCATTGACACATAAAAAGCAATAACATACATAAGGAATATAGAGAAATTATGATCATGACATTATGTTATATTTGTACAGTGCATGTATATAACTATATGACATCATAATTATTAATAAGTTGGAAAAATTATATTGTACCATGAACACAGTTTTGTTTCATAAGAAAAAAGAAAATACAAACAAATACAAATTTTGCATAATTAGTTAGCTCTAATTAGCATATTCTAATTTTGAAAAGTTTACTGTGGAATGTTGTAGATCTCATGAACATCTATCACCATGCAAATTATGAGACGATCGGATTTTCGGTTGCCGAGAAAATACCAAAAATACAAACCAATACAATTTTGTATTAATTATTTAGCTCTAATTAGCATAATTATTCTAATTTAAAACAATTGTTCAACTATGAAATATTGTAGATCTCATGGACATCTATCACCATGCCAAATTTCGAGTTGATCGGAGTTTTGGTTGCCGAGATCTTAGGGGGGCCCTTTTAGCCCCCCTCCCCCCCCCCCCCCCCCCCCCCCCCCCCCCTCCCGTTTTGTAAAGGTTCAAAACAGCCCAGTTGCAGCTTACGGGAACCGGGTGGGCTATGTACAAGTCTATGGGGATTCAGAATCTCGCAGTGAACGGTGTGTAATGTTTAACTTACTCTAATTGCGAGCGAATTTTATTGCAATAATTGGGAATAAACATGATAAACAAACTTATTGAGTATGAAATCAGATGAAATTCAGGTCTCTAACAGGGTTCCTACTGTCATAACTTTCTTGTTTGTCGTCCGATTTCGCTCAAGCTATCATTTTGTTATTTGCTCCGCTCTTAAATCGAATTTCACTCTAAACAAATCAAATAATTTGTAGCACTTAATTCTCTAAATTATTATACAATCCATCGAACACCTAAAATTGTCTTGAAACAATAACAAATCCAAACCGATGAAGTATTGAAACGCATATGAAGTGGATAAGTGCGCGAGAGAAAAGGTCCAAATAACGTTTTTTATCACGTCAAGTTCAACACAAATAGGTTCACTGAAATTAACTGATTTTGTCTAAAAAAAATTATGTAAGGGTATTGTCCAAGAACTGCCCAAAAAAATTAAAGTCAACGGAAACAAAGACCTCGTACAACATCCCAGTCATACATATATGTGATCGTGACTAAAGACGCCGAATAAAATATGTTTGAACTGTGCATCTTAATTTTAAAAAGAGAGTCCTACAGGACAGAAAAACTCAAAAACAAAACTAGTTCAAATAAATATGTTGGGGTTATTATAATAAACATCTCTTTAACTAATAACGCATTTATTTCATTTTGCATGACACTTGTTTTATAATTTATATAACTATTGCAATTAGTGTAACTTTCAAGATCATGCTTATTACCAAGGGATAAAGCAACTTTGTTGACAAGTTCAACATGTGATGCGTAGTCAATAAAATGTGTACAGGTGCGAGATGACATGTCCAGGAAGTAATGTGTGAAAATGTCAACCATTTGTAGTTATTGTGGGGCTCAAAAATAATTCAATAATGTTGAACCCACCGTTGAAAAATAACAAATAAAATGTTTCACGCTTTTTAAAAAAAAACAGTTGTTGATGATCTCTCTATATAAACATTGGTTTAACCAAACATGAAATGCGCACCTTTTTGTTTGTAGTAAAAGTTGTTAAAAACAATTATTTAGAGAGCGCCTTTACGAGTTTAACGGCTCTTTTTTTAATGATAACAGGTTTTTCTTACTCATCTGTAATTTGTATACCATATGAGCACGATGGAGTTATAACTAGTAGCTTGTTATGTAGTGGTTCACGTTTTGGTAACTGAAATTCAGTTTGACCAATACTACTCTCTATACCACACTCAGCTATCCCTTTAACATCAAACTTCGAACATCTTTCAATATAGTGCGTACATAATCACAGTCGTCAGCATTAATAGTCACAAAGTTCAAACTATTAATTACATAACTTATTAAAACTGTAACAATCATGATGTTTCTGTAGCAACTCTTTGTAAAAACAATATGAAGGTCAAAAACATGTATAATTGTATTCGCCACTTTGTACAGATTCATGTTGGGAAACAGCACAATAATACAATAATACAAATGTCGATGGTCAGTATTGTTTGCAGGGATGGATCAGTTTGGGTTAAAAGGGCGCTTCAAGAATGTATCTTTGTTGAAGTCATGACCACATTATGTTGAATTTGAAATAGCACACAATATTAAAAACGGATTACTTTGTTTGCTCAAAATCAGTTTAGAAACAGCCAAAATATTCATAAAATATCCCATGATGTTGGGGAATGACCTGTATTTCCTTATAAAATAACATTATATCTATAATGACTTCACATTAAAAGAATATACGAACAATTTGTTTCATGATCCTTCTAAAGTATAATAATTTAACCAAACATCACATTGACATGTTTTAATTTTCGAAAAGTTTAAAACTTGTGGTACATGGAAAGCGCCCTCTTGTGTTAAAGGCTGCGTTAACAAATTTAAAAATCCGTTTGATTGTATTTTGCCTTTTAAACATCATTGAAGTATCACTGTAAGTTTGTTAACATACACTTACATATTGTATTTACTACGCAGTTTGTTTGACTAGACAGAAAATTATGTTATACAACGTCACATTATTGTGTGTAATTATAGGTGATTACAAGGCTAATGTTAGTATGTTTTGCATAACAACGTGTTTACTTGTGTTTTGCAACTATTAGAACAGGACTACATGTTCATCTCTTATTGTCTGGTTAGGCCCACCACTTGTGACAATGTTCAGGAGTGTGTGTTCATCAATTTCAGATTCATCTCTTGTTGTCTGGACATGCGGGTCATTACTCGTACGGATTTGAACTCCTACTTGTTGTTTTTCTTCGGCTTTATACATTGATTCATTCTTGGCCTGGGTAGTTCTTTGTTATTGTTGCCCTCAACTTCGTCTTGCAGAGTTCGGCTTTTGGGTAAAAACAGATACAATATTACTTAAACATACAGTACAAACGTATATTAAAGGGATAGTTGAGTTTTGGTATAGAGGGTACTACATAAAAAACAATTTTTGTGAGATAATGAAAAGCTCAGTGTAAAATTCGAGTGTAAAATCTCTCTATCTAATCACTATTCCAACAAAACATCATATGCACAACATTTTATTTTAAATTGTTGAAAACCGATGAGTGTTTAGAGAGCGCCCTCTTGAATTTTAACAGCTCTTTTTGAATGATAACAGGCTTTTTACTTAACCATTGGAAATGTTGTATTCCTTTTGAGCACGGTGGAGTTACAACTATCAGTTTGTAATGTAATGGTGCAGGTTTTGGTTACTAAAATTCAGTTTGACCAAAACTGTACTCTCTTCTACCAGAACTCAACTATCCCTTTAAGGTGTAACACATTTAATATATCGGTGCCAGTAAAGGAACTACAGCGTCTAGATGGCCGCCTTATTTTAGGCTCTCTATAAGTAATTTGTCCTCAAGAAAAAATAATTTAGCAGTCGTTACCCATGAAATCAATCAATTTGGGGGTAATTAGTAAATATCTAATTGTCCTGGGAACGCCCCTTTTAAATCGCCGAAATGTGACGTCATATAAAGAACTTCGCCCCGTACACGACGCCTATCTAAATTCTGTAGATGCCGTAAGCCGATGATTTGTAAATCACATATCAATCACGCTGCTGATTTTAGACCCTAAATGTGGGCGGGGCGTAAACTGGCTGCTAAGTGAAATTTGGCATCAGAAAATTAGCCTAAAATCACTACTGTGATTATTTACATGGAAATTTTTTCGGCAGACCTAGTTAACAAGTCATCAACTATGGAATAAGTGCCAAAGTACGTTGTATTCTTTAGTTCCTGTAATCATGCAATGGCAATTGGCATGTAACACAAGAAGATGGATTTCATATTGTGCTTTTTTTCCTCCACATTATGGACTCATTTATTTAATCACTTCCTATACCACTTGCGTACTGGTGGGAGTGGGGAAGCCCTTGGGGGGCTCTTGCCCCCCCCCCCCCCCCCCCCCCTCCCCTCGAAATGAATTGTAAATCATGGCATATTTTATCTAATTCGATACCAGTGATTGAACAAATTTGTATATTTTTAGATAACTCAGATTTTACTTCATGTCAAGTTCAAATCCCTTCCTAAGTATGCACCAGATTGCATTATTTCAAGTACACATGTAAAACATTGCAAAAGCACCCTTACTGTGCACGGGCGGACACCCACCTACCA